>JAJAGP010000216.1:566212-593673 GCA_025084515.1 Ancistrus triradiatus | reverse complement strand
AAATCCTACAATGTGATTTCCTGGATGTTTTTTTTCCTCATTTTGTCTCTCATAGTTGAAGTGTAGCTATGATGAAAATTACAGACCTCTCTCATCTTTCTAAGTAGGAGACACAATCAGTGGCTGACTAAATACTTTTTTGCCCCACTGTATATATATGCTATAGTGCCAACTATTTAGTGTTTCCTCATCTTACACTTGAGCAATAGCAGCATCTGGCAGTTTCACTGGGCTGCCAAGTTGACCCTTCTACAATCTGAAGAAGCTTGATAAGGAATGTTCTTTTGGAACGGTATCAGCCAAGAGACCACTTTTTCAAAAGGGGACAGGGTGAAAAGGCTAAGATGTGCTAAAGGTCACAAAGATTGAAATGAATGAATTATCAGTGGAAAAGAGTATTATGAAGTGATTAAAGTTTTAGGTTCAATCATTGACAATATGTTATATATGGTCAATATACCATTGCTATAATAACAAATCTAATGGTGGCCTAAGACGTGCACAGTAATGTATATGCAAACAGTACTAAGAACAGAAGCTTACTTAAGTGACATGTGCAGAGTAAAATGTTGTTCCATCACCTCACATTTATGTCGTTTGGTGGCTTGATTTGCATCTTATGCTGCTTCTTCCCATTCACAATACTCTGCATCCTGCTTAATTCCAAAAATAGTATGGAAGTCATGAATTTTATCACATCAGCTGTTGAAGTGCATATAAATTGTTTAATCGAAATCTGAGATTGGAATGAATTAAATGGCTCTGCATGTAAACTGAGCCACTGATTGATTAATCATGTTGCATAGGAGAGCCCAAAATTCCAATGAGGAATCCAAGTTTGAAATTTTTGGGTCCAAACGTCGACAATGTTATATAAGATCATTACACCATTGGTAAAACAACAAATCTAATCGTGGAGTAAGACGTTTGTGCAGTACTGTATACAGCAAGTTCCCTAGATACGAACCAGTTCCGGTTCACATGTCCAAAAGTTTGTATGTTCAACATATTCATCCTACAGCATCCAGCTTGTGAGTCTCTAACACCTGATATGGCATACTTTAATTTTAGTGTCCATTGTTATGGCTCGCTGCTTCTTATCATCACTGATTATACATTTAATACCAGACATTCTGGGTTTAAAATAGCGCAATAATTCCACAAAAAGGAGGGATGTACTGTACACAGTCGGTGTCACGGCCACGGTCCTACCAGACTACACCATACCAGTGTACCATACCAGACTTCCCATCCTCCACGTCATCCTTGTACAACATGTAAACACCTTTGTTTATATTCTAACTTCCTCTTACTTCAGCTGTTTAGTTTATGTCTCAGTAATGCATTTGCTTTGTTTGGTGTGAACTGAGTACGTTTCGCTTCTGTTTTCGCTGTTACAGTTTCGTTTTTCATCGTGCGAGTATTGCACCATTCCTGTTCGCTGGACTCTGTAAGCCCTGGTCTTAGTTTCATCATTGCACTCAGTTCTCCAGTGTTTTATTTTCAGTTTCTTAATAAAGCCCTGCTCTGTACCGGCATCTAATATTCATCTCCCGCTTTCTGCCCAAGCATGACAGTAGGTAACACAATCACATAGCCCGAATATGACTGAGACAGAGTAAACAACAACGTTGTGCTCGCCTCTGTTAAATATCAGAGATGTCACATGACTTGAAATTTTTATTTTGCACTTATTTAAATAATTTTCAATGTATTACACCCACATTTGCATCTTATAAGTTAATTTTTTGAAGGTTTGCATCTAGGGGACTTACTGTATCTAGCAGACTATACAGTTTTCACTGGGTTAGTTAAAATGGAAATGAGTAAATGTTCAGGTCTGGAATGACTTCAAGAAACCATCACAACTTTGAATCATCAGCCATCTTCAGAAAGCTGGATTATTTCGCTTCTCTCTACAGAACATCAAAGGGACAACTGCCGATGAGGAGATTCAAGGAGATCACAAGAAGGTGCTTCAAAACGTGGCAAAAACCCATAAAACACACGAAGTGACAAAACAAGGGACTCATTCAGGCCCCATTTTTCATGAGCAAAAAAAAAAAGCCCGTCAAAGGCATTTTCACCCTCATTCAGCACATTGTCTTCAGAGTCCTGCATTTAGGGAGCAAAACACCTTCATCAGCCATCTCCAAATCTCTCTCTCCAGAAACTTCAATGCCGCCGTGCCTGACTTTCCCCTCGCTGAGAGCAGCGCTACTGCATAGAGACGAGATGACGTCGGTTTGGCAATGAGAATGTTAGCATAAGAATGTGGAGGCCTATGCTCAGCTCAGATTAGCACGAGATGATGAGGATTATGCATGGAAATCCCAAACTCAAACAAACTGATGCTGGCACTCTTCACTCCAGACAAGACACAATCAAAGCAACTGAACATGACCTGGGTGCCCTCTGACCTCGATCAACCCGTTATAAAACTCTTGTCGAGCAAATGAGAGGGGGGGGGGGGGGGACGGGGAAGGGGGAGTGAGAGAAGATCAAAATGGAGAGTGAGAAGTCTTTTATTACTGTCTCTGTCCAGGTGATCCAGTACTGCCTCTAAAATATTCAGGTCTGGACTGTGTGGGTGTTTTTAATACTGCATACTAATTTCCTGTATAATATTTTTATAAGGTCATTATACCATTGCAACACGGCAAATCTAATTGTGGGCTTAGACTTTTACACAGTCCTGCATATTCAAAAAGGTGCTGGAAACATTCTTCATTGATTCTGGTCCATATTGACATGATTGCATCACGCAGTTGCTGCAGATTTGTCCATCTATGATGTGAATCTCCCGTTCCATCTCATCCCAAAGGTGCTCTATTGGACTGAGATCTGGTGAATGTGGAAGGCATTTGATTACAGTGAACTCATTGTCATGTTCAAGAAACCAGTTTGAGATGATCTGAGCTTTGTGACATGGCGTGTAATCCAGCTGGAAGTAGTCATCACAAGATGGTATACTGTGATCATAAAGGGATGCACATGGTCAGCAACAATAATATCCAACAATACCATTACACACCAGCAGCTCCTGAACCGTTGATATTAAGCAGGATGGATCCATGCTTTCATGTTTTTTTACACCAAAATTCTGACTCTATCATCCAAATGTCGCAGCAGAATTCGAGACTCATTAGACCAGGAAACGTTTTTCCAATCTCCTGTTCCAATTTTGGTGGGCCCATGCAAATTGTAGCCTCAGTTGCCTGTTCATCGCTGACAGGAGTGGCACCCGGTGTGGTCTTCTGCTGCTGTAGCCCATCTTCAGAGATCTTTAGAGATGCTCTTCTGAATACCTCGGTTTTAAGGAGCGGTTATTTAAGTTACTGTTGAACCAGCCTGGCCATTGTCCTCTGACCTCTGGCATCAACAAGGCATGCTTGAGTTTTTGTTAGCAAAACAGTATAGCTATATTTTGGAAGAGGACCAAAACCTAACAATACCTATTAAATCAGTAAAGTGTATAACTGTTGTTATAGCATTCTACTGCTAATTTGTTTGTTGATATTCCTGTCCACAACAATTCCAATTTGTTTCCTGAATTAGAACTTGCAGCTCAAACTGGGACTAAAAACAAAGAGATTCAGTGAGGGTGGGGCCACTTATGAGAAGACGAAAACTCCAGCATATTTTTCAGCCATGCACTGTTCATATTTGGTAGTATTCCCTGTACATTTTCCACAGTGTTTACAGCTGTTTACATCTTTTTGTTCGGTGTCATCTTCTCTAAAGCCACAATGTGTCCATATGACGGACAGAACATTTTTCTTGGATATAAGCTGCTTGGTGTTTGAGTTCTCCATGTTGCTTCCAGGAGTCACGTGACTACACATGGGGTAATACATAAATGTGCACAGTGGAAAAAGTATTAACAGAATAAAAAAAAACGGATTAAATAAAACTGAAATAACTGACATGGACAAGATTACGTCGGTTCAATTTCGATTCATTTTCAAATAACTAGCTCTAGAACAAGCGATATACAGAAAATGGCAAAAGCATCTGGGGCACACGGAGTAAAAGAGGATAAAGGTATCTTGTCAGCAGACGTTAGGGAAGACACTAGTGCTATGGTCCTACTACTGAACTCCAAGCGTGTCCAGCTGCCATCGGCTCTAACTAGCTGGCCAGCCCTAGAGGAACATGCTCCTCTACTTTTATCCCACACCACCCTGGAGAGCCATTAAAACATGCTTCAAAGTGTGCCACTCTCAGGCCCCTTCTGAGGAACATGGTTCTAAAGGTCTCTCTAGTAAAGAATGTCGTGCCTTTTTAACACTGACCTGAGATCAGCATCTCGGCTCAGGGGAAGAAAATGCTGTCATGTTTATTCAATGCCACTTGGACAGTCTACTTAAAGTAATCCCTTAAATCACACAGACAAAGGGAATGATGTGAAAGCAGTGCAAGATAGAACAACAGAAGCCCGTATCTGCATATGAATGCCCACTAGCCTGTAGCTCAGCATGAGGTGCTGAAGGGGCACAATCATTGAGTCCTTCATCAGTTCCCCCTCTAAAACCACGAAGGTCCTCCAAAAGTCCCCTAAGGAGAAGCCCTACACCAAAACAACCCTGTCTAGGCACGCGGAGGTGAAAAAGTCCTTTTAACCACGGTGGCCCTCAAGAGCCGAGGTCCTCTGTAGTTAAAAGGCAAGGCTGACCATAGCCCTGGGGAGGCTCATGGCCATCTCCTACTGCTCCTTTCAGCTCTAGACACTTGAACACACTCCTTTGACGCTTCATTGACCAGGGAGTCACGCTGGAGAACGTGCGAAGCAGCTGCAGACGGGCCTTGTCGTTTGATTCAACACAGCTCTGTCTTTCAAGCCCATTAACCTTGTAGTGGCCATAGGTCCAGTCATGGTCCAGTGCAGCACACTTCATCCACCCTATTGTAGACACTGAGGTCTGAGCCAAGTTCAGACAGACGGGAGGGTATGGAAAGCACAGCAGGGTTTTTTTGGCCCAAGGTCCATTAGTTAAAAATAGCAGGCTACATAGCAATTGTGCAGCATTTAACTACAGCCTGGCCCTGTACATGGTCGTGAGGAAATAATGCCATTCTTTCGGAACAGAACGGATGAATCAATAGTGAGACATAGCTTGTGGTTTTAATTTGGCTACTGAAAGGAACAAGGACAATGGGCTGAGAATGAACAGATGACATGATTCATGAGTCTGTCATCAGACGGTCAAGGCTGAGTCAATATCAAAACTGAAAAGGCTCAAGTCCAGGTCAAGACTGACTCTAGGCAGAGGTTAGTAGGAGGTTAAGAACATGAGAAGAAAAAGGGCAACCATGGCACAGACTAAACAAATACAAAATTAGAACATGTACTGAATGAAGCAGTGACTATTTTTACAATTAGACTGCTGTAGATGGCGAGTCACCTTGATTCAAAGGGGAACCATTAAATCATCATTTGCTACATTCTGTCTCTCAGCAGTGGCTGTTTTACTAAATTAACCATCACCATATAACAGATATCTTAGACACATTTTAGTTTTTTAAAAGCATCACATTTACTAACCTCAAATGTGCTGATTTAGTGAATGTTTATTTGAATTTAACAACATCGGACATGTTTTTTTTCCTTCATATATTATATACCATGCAATATGTATCATGTACGATAATATCTTAACTGTTAATTGTTACGATAACATCTTAACGATGTGTCGATGTTACCATGAGGCGGTAATCCTGCTAAATGCTTCATCAAAAGCATTACTGCACTATTCTGTACTTTAACATTTGCACTACCTTGCACAAATAATCTGTATATATGCTGCAAACACTGTACAGCAGTCTGTACATTTGCTCATTGCACATTTACATATCTCTTTACATACGTATATATGTACAGTCTTTGTATATACTTTCTGTATATGCTTATCGATGTACTGTTTCAATTATATGTAAATAATTCTGTATTTATTTGTAAATAATACTGTATTGCACTTCTGGTTAGATGCTAACTGCATTTCATTGGCTTTGTATACATACTCTGCACAGTGACAATAAAGTTGAATCTAATCTAATCTAATTATCAAGTATGTCACTCACTTCGTAAAAAGCAATCAAAAACAAGCCTTAAGAGTCCCCATATTCACTGGGTCATGTAGCCAGGTAGGACAGACCCCTGTGCATGTGCACTGAGTGCATACAGTGTGATAGAGGCAGTTGTGTGACAACTCAAGCTAGTGAAGCAAAATAGACACCACCAACCGCGCAGTCTACATCGTTAGATTTAGATAGATAGACAGAACTTTCTTAATTCTAAGGGAAACTGAATCGTTACAGCAGCAGGAAATGCATGTTACATCACTAACATACAGTGGGGCAAAAAAGTATTTAGTCAGCCACTGATTGTGCAAGTTCTCCGACGTAGAACGATGAGAGAAGTCTGTAATTTTCATCATAGGTACACTTCAACTATAAGAGACAAAATAAGAAAAAAAATCCAGGTAATCACATTGTAGGATTTTTAAAAAATTTAACTGTAAATCATGGTGGAAAATAAGTATTTGGTCACCCACAAACAAGCAGGATTTCTGGCTCCCACAGATCTGTAACAACGTCTTTAAGAAGCTCTTCCGTCCTCCACTCGTTACCTGTATTATTGGCACTTGTTTGACCTCGTTATCTGTATAAAACACACCTGTCCACAGCCTCAAACAGTCAGACTCCAAACTCAACCATGGCCAAGACCAAAGAGCTGTCGAAGGACACCAGGAAGAAAATTGTAGACCTGCACCAGGTTGGGAAGAGTGAATCTACAATAGGCAAGCAGGTTGGTGTGAATAAATCAACTATGGGAGCAATTGTAAGATAATGGAAGACATACAAGACCATTGATAATCTCCCTCGATCTCTCTCCGAGTAGTTCTGGGATTTTTGCTCACCGTTCTCATGATCATTTTGACGGTGAGCAAAAATCCCAGAACTACACGGAAGAACCTGATGAATGACCTGCAGAGAGCTGAAACCAAAGTAACAAAGGCTACCATCAGTAACACACTACGCCGAGAGGGACTCAGATCCTGCAGTGCCAGGCGTGTCCCCCTGCTTAAGCCAGTACATGTCTAGGCCCGTCTGAAGTTTGCCAGAGAGCATATGGATGATCCAGAAGAGGATTAGGAGAATATCATTTGGTATAATATCAGAACTTTTTGGTAAAAACTCAACTCGTCGTGTTTGGAGGAAGAAGAATGCTGAGTTGCATCCCAAGAACACCATACCTACTGTAAAGCCTACAGGTGGAAACATCATGCTTTAGCATCTGAAACATCTGTTTTTCTGCAGAGGGGACAGGACGACTGATCTGTGCTGTTATTTTCCACCATAATTTACAATTAAATTATTTAAAAATCCTACAATGTAATTACCTGGATTTTTCTTCTCATTTTGTCTCTCAGAAAATAAGAAAATAAGTGAGCTCAGTTAGATAACTAGAGAGGTGCATTTCCTGAAAAAAATGTGAGTGTGATGGCCACTCTACTATGGTCGACCCTGAGCCTACCCAAGGGGCCCCATGGGCATCACATGTCTTTTCAAGGTGTATCCGGAACCAAGCCTGCTGAATTACAGTCACTGACCTGCCAGGGGCCCCAGTGCCAGGCCCGAGCCCCATGGGCACCACGTCACTTCAGATTGCACCTGGGACCAAGCCTGCCGAATTTCGTGGCCGTAGGTCGAAAAATGACTGAGTCACAATTTGTTAACTTTGGGCCCATTCATTTCCTATGGGACATTCCTATAGATAATCACACTAATTAAAGTGACTCAAGCTAAAGGAAAAACAGATTTATTGTCCATTGTGTGTTCACAGAAGAGGTAGCAGCATCATCACTTAGAGCTGAGCCAGTGTGTAGGGCCAAATATTTGCTTTTATTTAATTACTAGATGGCTACCTGCAAACTACGTCAGAAATCAGTCGCCATTAAAGACAGCTCGAGAAGTAACTTATTTCACCATCTGTGAAATAAGCACCACGCAGAAAATGAAAATATAGGAAGACATAGGAAGTAGGCAGCAAGGGCATTCACTAGATAATGAGACAGACCTAATGAACACTCGGGTTAAGCATTCAGGTCAAGATTTTCCTTCTTCGTTCAAGTGCTCCTAAATAAATATTCCATCCGCATTTGTTTTTTAAAGAATGCACAAAAAGCGCACTGTAGAGCCCTGCTTACACACAGCCCACATGTTAGCTGCATTTACAAAGAGCGCCTCATTCCACGCTGGTTATAAATTCATTGCATCATTAAAAACATCATTGTTCAGTATAATGTATACATACAGTGGGCCAAAAAAGTATTTAGTCAGCCACTGATTGTGCAAGTTCTCCTACTTAGAAAGATGAGAGAGGTCTGTAATTTTCATCATAGGTACACAGACTATGAGAGACAAAATGAGAAAAAAATCCAGGAAATAATATTGTATGCTTTTTAAAGAATTTAATTGTACATCATGGTGGAAAATAAGTACTTGGTCATTAACAAAAGTTCAACTCAACACTTTGTAACATAACCTTTGTTGGCAATGAGAGAGGACAAAGGTTTCCTGTAAGTGTTCACCAAGTTTGCACACACTGTAGCTGGTATTTTGGCCCATTCTTCCATGCAGATCTCCTCTAGAGCAGTGATGTTTTGGGGCTGTCGCTGGGCAACACGGACTTTCAACCCCCTCAACACATTTTCTATGGGGCTGAGGTCTGGAGACTGGCTAGGCCACTCCAGGACCTTGAAATGCTTTTTACGAAGCCACTCCTTCGTTGCCCGAGCGGTGTGTTTGGGATCATTGTCATGCTGGAAGACCCAGCCACGTTCCATCTTCAATGCTCTCACTGATGGAAGGAGGTTTTGGCTTAAAATCTCATGATACATGGCGCCGTTCATTCTTCCCTTAACACGGATCAGTCGTCTTGTTCTCTTTGCAGAAAAACAGCCCTAAAGCATGATGTTTCCACCCCCATGCTTCACAGTAGGTATGGTGTTCTTGGGATGCAACTCTGTATTCTTCTTCCTCCAAACACGGCGAGTTGAGCTTTTACCAAAAAGTTCCATTTTGGTTTCATCTGACCACATGATATTCTCCCAATTCTCTTCTGGATCATCCATATGCTCTCTGGCAAACTTCAGATGGCCCTGGACATGTACTGGCTTAAGCAGGGGGACACGCCTGGCACTGCAGATCTTGCGTGGGCCTCCAGATTGAGGGAGATTATCAATTGCCTTGTATGTCTTCCATTTTCTTACAATTGCTCCCACAGTTGATTTATTCACACCAACCTGCTTGCCTATTGTAGATTCACTCTTCACAGCCTGGTGCAGGTCTACAATTTTCTTCCTGGTGTCCTTCGACAGCTCTTTGGTCTTGGCCATGGTTGAGTTTGGAGTCTGACTGTTTGAGGCTGTGGACAGGTGTCTTTTATACAGATAATGAGGTCAAACAGGTGCCATTAATGCAGGTAATGAGTGGAAGACAGAAGCGCTTCTTAAAGAAGAAGTTACAGGTCTGTGACAGCCAGAAATCTTGCTTGTTTGTGAGTGACCTAATACTTATTTTCCACCATAATTTACAATTAAACTCTTTATAAATCCTACAATGTGATTCCCTGGATTAGTTTTCTCATTTTGTCTCTCATAGTTGAAGTGTACCTATGATGAAAATTACCGACCTCTCTCATCTTTCTAAGTAGGAGAACTTGCACAATCAGTGGCTGACTAAATACTTTATTGTCCCACCGTATTATATTTATATTATATGATAGATATTTATTTATTCAGTGCTTCCCTACTTTAGACCCAATAAATACACTGCCAAAGTATCGTCTACTTATCGTTTCTGATAAATTCCCATAAAACATTGAGATAAAACATTTTTTGTTAATACACCCCCATGATACAATATATTGATATTTTTGTATCTATCACTTCATCATTCTCATTACTTTAAACAACAACAATTCCACCGCACCAACACAGAGGCATATATAAAAGCTAACTTGCGCTCTAATCTCCATTATGAAAGGCAGTCAGGCAATTAAACCATTTTTATGATTTTTTATGATTTTTGTGTGTTACTTTTTTAACAAGGTAATCCCAATTTAACAGCAAGTGAATATTCTGTGCTGCCAAGAAATGGAAGCACATCCTTTGACTTGTTTAATTAGTACCCATCTTCTTGGGCAGGAATGTGGGCTGAATCCAGCTTCTTTTGAGAAACTCAATGTGTCACACGTGTGTCATGGCACATGCTTTTGGAGGCTACATACGAACGTTGCTTTCAAGCCTTTTCACCTTCTTCTCTTTGCTTTCTATTATCTTGGTGTCCTTAAACTGGATATAATAAAGGGCTAGTGCACATCAAAGTAAACTGGCTAGCTGCCGTTATTTCAGCCTGGTGTCCTTCAGGCAGTGCTGCAAACTTTAACAAACCCATATTTTATTCTGCATTTAAGAACAAGAAGAGGGAGAAAACGACAGCTAAATCCTCTGACAAAATAAACATATCCTACATATATAGCATGCCACTGTTTTCCTTTGGTCACCGATTAATGTATGAATGTTGCTGCACTAAAAGTACAAAACAGCTTAAATTATTTAAACCAAATGCCAGTCAATAATCATACAGGAACTCATCCAACTACTTAAAATGCAGTTACACTTTCAACATAACAATCAATATGTGTAATAAAAACAAATCTACATGATAGAAAGTGACTACAAATGTCGATCAAAACCACAAAAAGTAAATCAACATCATGACCTGCACCAACTGATTTCAAAAAAAATTTCTGAAATTATTCGACTTCTACAACCGGAAAACAACACAATACTGTGCAAAAGTCTTAGGCCACCATTAGGTCTGTTGTTTTAGCAACGGTATAATTACCATATATAACATTGTCGACAAATGGACCCAAAAATCTCAAACTTGGATTTGTCACACCATAACACTCCTTTCCACTGATTATCATTCCACTCTTTGTGAGCTCTAGCATATCGTATATATATTATTATACATTTCACTCTGTTCCCCTTACGATTAAGTGGTTTCTGGGATGCTACCCTTCCAAAAAGACAACTCCTAATCAAGCTTCTTCACAATGTAGAAGGGTCAACTTGGCATACCGATAAAGCTACCAGAAGTGTACAGGGAGGTCACCCTAAAACCTGCCACTATAGCCTCTCATTTTTTTTTAATAATGCATACAAATTTTCAATATTTTCCACATAGGTTGTATTCCAATAAAGACACCAAGAATTGTACACGGTCACTATACCATTGCTAAAACAATGGCATATCTAATCTAATGGTGGCCTGAGACTTTTTCACCATGCTGTATATGTATTTACAAACATTAACAAATAGAACAAAATATATAAATACCATTTAAAACACTTATATCACATTACTTTTTTTTTAAACAGTGAATGATACATTAAGATAATTTCACAGCAGAAAAAAATCTAGTCCAATTAAAGGCCCACCTATAGTACAGTCTTCCATTAGGAGGACGCAAATAATTGGATCAATCCAATTTAACTTAGGACAAAGAAATAAAAATGGGAACACAGGAAAAAAAAAACATTATTGAACATACAGTGGGGCAAAAAAGTATTTAGTCAGCCACTGATTGTGTAAGTTCTCCTACTTAGAAAGATGAGAGAGGTCTGTAATTTTCGTCATAGTTACACTTCAACTATGAGAGACAAAATGAGAAGAAAAATCCAGGAAATCACATTGTAGGATTTTTAAAGAATTTAATTGTAAATTATGGTGGAAAATAAATATATGGTCAATAACAAAAGTCCAACTCGATACTTCGTAACATAACCTTTGTTGGCAATGACAGAGGTCAAACGTTTCCTGTAAGTCTTCACCAGGTTTGCACACACTGTAGCTGGTATTTTGGGCCAATGCTCCAAGCAGATCTCCGCTACAGCAGTGATGTTTTGGGGCTGTCGCTGGACAACATGGACTTTCAACTCCCTCCACAAATTTTCTATGGGGTTGAGGTCTGGAGACCAGCTAGGACACTCCAGGACCTTGAAATGCTTTTTACAGAGCCACTCCTTTGTTACCCGAGTGATGTGTTTGGGATCAATGTCATGCTGGAATACCTAGCCACGTTCCATCTTCAATGCTCTCACTGATGGAAGAAGGTTTTGGCTTAAAATCTCACGATACATGGCGCCGTTCATTCTTCTCTTAACACGGATCAGTCGTCCTGTCCCCTTTGCAGAAAAACAGGCCCAAAGCATGATGTTTCCACAGTAGGTATGATGTTCTTGGGATGCAACTCAGCATTCTTCTTCCTCCAAATACCACGAGTTGAGCTTTTACCAAAAAGTTTCATCTGACCACATGATATTCTCCCAATCCTCTTCTGGATCATCCATATGCTCTCTGGCAAACTTCAGATGGGCCTGGACATGTACTGGCTTAAGCAGTGAGACACTCCTGGCACTGCAGGATCCGAGTCCCTCTCGGCATAGTGTGTTACTGATGGTAGCCTTTGTTTCTTTGGTCCCAGCTCTCTGCAGGTCATTCATCAGGGTCCCTCCGTGTAGTTCTGGGATTTTGGGGCTCACCGTTCTCATGATCATTTTGACCCCACGGGATGAGATCTTGCGTGGGGGCCCCAGACCAAGGGAGATTATCAATGGCCTTGTATGTCTTCCATTTTCTTACAATTGCTCCACAGTTTGATTTATTCACATCAACCTGCGTGCCTGTTGTAGATTAATTCCTTCACTCTTCCCAGCCTGGTGCAGATCTACAATTTTTTTCAAGGTGTCCTTCGACAGCTGTTTGGTCTTGGCCCTGGTTAAGTTTGGAGTCTGACTGTTTGAGGCTGTGGACAGGTGTCTTTTATACAGATAACGAGGTCAAACAGGTGCCATTAATACAAATAACGAGTGGAGGACAGAAGAGCTTCTTAAAGAAGTTGCTACAGGTCTGTGAGAGCCAGAAATCCTGCTTGTTTGTGGTGACCAAATACTTATTTTCCACCATGATTTACAATTAAACTCTTTAAAAATCCTACAATGTGATTTCCTGGATTTTTTTTCTCATTTTTTCTCATTTTGTCTCTCTCAGTTGGTGTACCTATGATGAAAATTACAGGTCTCTGTCATCTTTCTAAGTAGAAGAACTTGCAATCAGTGGCTGACTAAATACTTCTTTGCCCCACTGTAGCTCTCTAAAATCACATATTACGACTTAATATCTTAGGGAACTCGTTCACATTTGGCTAACAATAACTGGAAAACACAGTATGAAAACAGCATTTTGGGGGGGAAAAAAAAGCATATTTACCAGGCTTTTTTATTTATTTACCGGAACCCAGACTGATGACGTGAATGCCAAGAATGCACTTGCATAAACAAGGGGTGCATGACTTATCAGCACTAATGTAGGAAGTAATATGCTGTACCACCTGTAAAAAGGCCAGTATCTCTAAAACTACAACAAAACAGTCTGTTTGCTGAACATTTGTTTAGTGAGATAGACTATGACTAATATATGACTAATTATGTATATTATATATAAAAATATGACTAATTGTGTAACCCCTCTTCTATATAAACACTTACTACCAAGTAATAAAGAAGTTTCTGCTTAAGGGAAATGAAGAGAAAAAAAATGTACTGCACTGTGCAAAAGTCTTTGTATATTTTACAGTTTCTATTCTGCTTATTCTTTATTTAGGTTTTAGTGGTTACTGCACTTTGTAGTTCTACAATTACAGACCTGTATAGATATATATATATATAGGTATCGGCAGGAAAAAATATGGAATCCCTAGTCAGGCTTCAGCTTTGTTTGCTTGCAGTGACTATTCACTGCATCCTTTTCTTTGCAAGCTGCTGCTGTGGTAGCCCTGGATAACAGAGTGCCACTTGACCATCCTTCGCCTTCAGGTGATCCACACGAAGTTTGTTTGCTAATTTTAGAATGATGTTCTCTTATTCTGATCAACTTAATATTCTACTGCTGTATCTGAATGTTACAGGATGCTTTACAAGATGAGGTAAACATTAGTCATGCTGTCAAGGTAATGACCGATGCGCTGGCATCACAGTAAAAGCAGCTGGACTGGGAAGATGAGACGCTATTCATAATGTATACAATCAAAATAACTGCTATGCTCTATCGAGGTATAAAGGCTCAGAACATCATTGTGCTTTGTAATGTTATTTCATAACAATGTCACACTAAAATGCACCATTATATAAAACAAGTCACAGATTGATAAACACGGGTGGTTAAAGCTATCCCATCAATTTCAATTCAAAACGTTCAAACTTTCAAATTTTGTTCGTTCTAGAGTTAAGCACTCTGTAGCACAGTCAGTAATAGCCATTTTGTTTCTGTCCGTTACATGTCCTCACCTTACATGCTACAGTAAATGAATAGTGTACATTGTCCAGTGCACTATTCTTAATTTGTTTTACAAGTATAGTACAGTGGAACCTCAAAATTTCAACTTAATTTGCTCCAGAAGGCCGTCGCTGACTCCAAACTGATTGTTTTTTCACACCTATATTCCTATGTACTTAATGACTGAAATCATGAACAAAGCAAAGGAATGTCATACCGTGAAAAAATCAATAAAGACATAAAATAATTGACATCTAAAGACATTAAATAAAAACAACTTTATAGCCACTGAAATCGCACCTGAAAGACTGATATATAAAAAAAAATTCAGTCGCACCTTGGTTCTCGTCATTAATTAGTTCTAGAAGGCTTGTCGAGAACCAAAAACAGCGAGTACCAACAAATTTTTCCTATTAGAAATAATGTAAATTGAATTAATCCATTCCAAACCCCCATAAAAAAATCCCCACTGTATAAGACATACGCATCAATGGAGTTGTACTGTACAGGTGCTCCCTGATTTACAAAGGGGATATGATCTGACAAATCCATCACAAGCTAAATGCATCATAAACCGATGTGTTTGATATAGTCTATGCTGTATCATAGCGGAGCCTATTACACATTAACACTTACACTAACCTATGGTTGGCCAAAATCATTAAGTTAATTTTATAATACAGTGTTGAAAATCTCGTGTAATTTAGTAATGGACTGAAAGTGACAAGCAAAAAACACTTACTCTATTGGTGAACTCAGGGCACTAGCTACTAATGCTAACTGTTCAGCCTGAAAGCCAGTTTTCCTTTCAGTTGGCTGTCATTACTAACCATTTCAGGACCCAATGGGGACTTATGTGCACTAAGAATACAAAACTGTAGAAGTAAAAAGTAAGAAATTCAAAATAAACACAGCGGACCTCCACTGAGCAACAGCTATTGTGAATCTGAATCACTGTACTGAATTGTGAATCACGAATCATGAATCGAGTTTCGGCTGAAAAGTTGCGTGGCTCGACTTTTGACAAATTTTTCTTGACAAAATGCATCGAGAACCGAATTTGACGAGTTCCAGTGTGGTCGAGAACAGAGGTACCACTGTAGTAATAAAATAATATAATGTACACATTTGTTTCTCTGCTTTTGGGTTTATCGCAACCGACTGAGCTGGATTACGTGCATCGTTTTTTGGAAGATCACACCATTGAGTGCTTTATTTGGGGTGCCCATGTCCAATGTCAGAATTTTTGTTTCGAATTTGGGGGCAAAGAAATTTCAAACAGACCATTGTTCGAGGCGTTCCAAGGTTCCACTGTACATCATTTGGGTTTATTTACGATGTTAAATTTGATTTGCATTTCTCAGTCTGAACAACTAGTGCATAAGAGCTACAAAAAGCAAATACACAGTACAATTGCATTTGTTCCTTTTTCTTTTTTAACTAGGTACATTCGAGCATACTAACGTACAATCTAATGAACTAATTAGAGCATTTAAGTAGAACTTTTTCCGAAGTTTTTGTTTTTGCCAGATTTGCTCCTCCATAAGCTGCTAGCTAGGTAGTCTAATACTAATCTACAGCCTACTAGTAAGTATCAGGGGCAATATGACATCCACAGCAGAACACCAATGTCAGCATTCACTCACAGTAGAAGAGGGCGGGTGAAGGGTGCTGGGTGGACCCTGGGCAGTTCTCCTCATCACTGTTGTCTCCACAGTGGTCGAGCTGATCACACACCAGCGAGCCAAGGTCCAGACAGCGGCCATTGGTGCACAGGAACTTGCACTCTAAGCAAGAAGGAAGAGTATGATTAATCCCTAATGTATGCTCGGTCTGAAATAGAACCTGGATCATGTGACCACGACATGTTCCAAGATGAGATCAGTCATGTTTAATGGTTGATAAAATGCTGATAGCAGATTAGAAATAAATAACTTAAGAAGTCAGTATATCAACAACACAGAATGTGGCTCAGCGGGTAGAGTCAGCTGTGTATGAGACCCATGTTCAGTTCTAGCCTTCAGGGAATGAAAAACCCCAGCCGCCTGTTCAAAGAGTGCTCCTAGTTCTCAGTCATAAGCCCAGGCCAATGGGTAGGGAAGCATAAGGAAGGCCATACGGTGTAAAAACTAGTGCCAAATCTAAAATGTGGATCAGGATGAAATATGCAACAGAAATATGTAAACCCCAGTTTTGGGAACACTTGATTTCGGAAAAAAGAAAGGCTCACGTTTGATCAAAGATAAACTATTATTAATTATTAATCATTTTACTATTATTTTTATTAACATTGTCCCCAACCTGAACAATTTACATTTACAGCATTTAGCAGACGCCCTTATCCAGAGCGACTTACAATTGGTACAGTCTTACAATCCAAGCAATTGTGGGTTAAGGGCCTTGCTCATGGACCCAACAGTGGCACCTTGGCAGCGGTGGGATTTGAACCTTGGACTTTCTCGTCCATAGTCCAGTACCTTAACCGCTAGGCTACCACAGTCCCTGTGGTTCTGAGAAAACAATAGATCGCAAAGGAATGTGAAATTAAGTCCTTAAACAATTTACAGTGTTCTTTAAGTATTCTTTTCTTTAACTTTACTTCTGTTTTTTTTTTAAGTTATGAATATGAATACGAATTACTGTCATTGTACAAATACAACGAGATTTGTATGGTCTTCTCTACAGAGCTACCTAATGTAACTAAAAAATGGATATATGGACACATGAAAACTGTACATATGTGCAAATGTGAAATATGAGGTAGCAGAAAGGAGAGGCATGGACTCGAGTTGACAAAATACAAAAAGACTTGCAACCCAACTTTGACTTTCCTGTCACTGACTTGGACTTAGAATCAGACCTGGGCTTTAAGACTCCAACTTTTTTTAACATAACGATTCATTTCCAAGTGTTAAAATAATACAGAATCACATAACTGAGATTTTTTATATTGCTTGCATGGTGCAGTATCACTGTAACGCTACGGAGCTGAGCTGTTCACCTTTGTTTATCTGTAACTTAGAAAGGAGAAATTCTGTGGGGTGAAGATCACCAATGGCGATGCAACAATATCAAACTATGTTTGACATTTGAGGCTACACAAAGAACAGTATGCCCATGATTGTACAGTTTACATAGTAACGACCTAGCTAGCTAAGTTAGCAAGCTAATGAAGAACACTAGCTAACAAGAACAGAGCTCTCGCACAACAAACCGATTGATTTTTTTTTAACAATTGCCTTTATAAAACAAATGATCTCAGTAGCTATAGGCTGATATCACACTAAATCCACCCCATTTAGCATTTGAAGACTTGAATAGCACTTGAAGTTTAGGACTTGGGACTTGACTTGCCTGTTTTGATTTGGGACTTCATTCAAATTTGCTTGTATTGACTTGGAACTTACTTGTTACTTGCGAATTAGGGACTTGTTCCTACTCTGATAAACAGCTCCATGGGGGTGAAACACCTGGAGCAGGGCAGTACTAAATGACAATGTTCATGGCTGAAAAATTCCAATATAATGTTTAATTCCTTGTGAAACATGCTATTTTACCCTTTTAGTCTCACACGAATGCTGTTACTGTATACACAGAGGCACAGTTTTCACAGGTTCACCACAGAAGATACATCTAAAAATCCTTTTGTGGAGTTCTTTCATAATGTTACTAATTCTGATTATAAAGATTCATTTACACAATTTTTTAAATATAGTGTGCTCAATCAGATGCTGCCACTGTCCACTTTTGACTTTCAGCATTCCTGTACAGATTTTGTGCTGAATTTTTCCTACCGTGTCACTTAAACGAACTCATGATTGGGGCTAGCTGGGCAAGGACACACAAATGGCAGATGTCATCATTGCTGTGTAAACTTGTCTAGACTACTATCAGTAAACAAACATTTATTGGTGAGACATTGTTTTACCCTTTATTCCACATCTAGGAACACACAAAAAAAAGCAGGTTTCCATGAACCAGCCAAGACAGACTTGGAATTACTCGTTCATTATACCACAGTTAGTTCCGCGACCCCGCAATCTGATTGGCTGAGAGACGCTTGCGGCCTCGTGCCCACGACCGCATCACAACCCGTGCCAATATCTCATGTTAACGCACTCCCTCTCGTGTAGTATTGCTTACTTAAACTCTATGCTTTAATGGCAGCTGCTCAAAAACCTTTTATTATTTGGGTTGTCGCAGTGGTTAAACCCCACAAGTGTACAGTGGTGCATGAAAGTTTGTGAACTCTTTAGAATTTTCTATATTTCTGCATAAAATATGACCTAAAACATCACCGGATTTTCACACAAGTCCTAAAAGTAGATAAAGAGAACCCAGTTAAACAAATGTGAAACAAAAATATTATACTTGGTCATTTATTTTTGGAGGAAAAATGATCCAATATTACATATTAGTGAGTGGCAAAAGTATGTGAACCTTTGCTTTCAGTATCTGGTGTGACCCCCCCGTGCTGAATAACTGCAACTAAACGTTTCCTGTAACTGTTGATCAGTCCTGCACACCGGCTTGAGGAATTTTAGCCCATTCCTCCGTACAGAACAGCTTCAGCTCTGGGATGTTGGTGGGTTTTTCTTCACATTAACTGCTCACTTCAGGTCCTTCCACAACATTTCGACTGGATTAAGGTCAGGACTTTGACTTGGCCATTCCAAAAACATTTTAACTTTTTCTTCTTTAAACCATTATTTGGTAGAAAAGACTTGTGTGCTTAGGGTCGTTGTCTTGCTGCATGACCCACCTTCTCTTGAGATTCAGTTCATGGACAGATGTCCTGACATTTTCCTTTAGATTCTCTGATATAATTCAGAATTTCATTGTTCATCAATGATGGCAAGCCGTCCTGGCCCAGATTGCAGCAAAACCAGCCCAAACCATGATACTACCACCACTATGTTTCACAGATGGGATAAGGTTCTTATGCTGGAATTCAGTGTTTTCCTTTCTCCAACATTAACGCTTTTCTGCTTAAACCAAGTTCTAATTTGGTCTCATCCGTCACAAAAGATTCTTCCAATGTTTTTTTTTGGAGGCAGTGGATTTTTCAACCTTGCAACCCTGCCATGCACACCATTGTTGTTCAGTGTTCTTCTGATGGTGGACTCAGGAACATTAACATTAACCACATGTGAGAGAGGCCTCCACTTGCTTAGAAGTTACCCTGGGGTCCTTTGTGACCTCACCAACTATACACGCCTTGCTCTTGGAGTGATCTTTGTATGTAACGGGACTCGGAACATTAAATGTAGCCAATTGTGAGAGAGGCTCACTTGCTTAAAAAGTTACCCTGAACAGGTCCCCCCCCTTTGTGAATCCCCGGATGTACCCCCACGCGCTGCTGTTCGCTAGTGATCTGTTGGGCGACCACTCCTGGGGAGGGTGACAATGGTCTTGAATTTTCCTCCATTTGTACACAATCTGTCTGACAGTGGGTTGGTGGAGTCTAAACTCTTTACATTTACATTTATAGCATTTAGCAGACTTTACAACTGACACAACCTTACTGACACAATCTTGGCAGAGGTGGGATTTGAAAATGCCCCCTCCCGGACCTTCTGGTCCAAACCTTTTCCAGCTTGATGAGCATCAACAACTTCTTTTTCGGAGGTTCTCAGCAATCTCCTTTGTTCGTGCCATGGTAACGCTTCCACAAACGTGTTGTGAAGAGCAGACTTTGATAGATCCCTGTTCTTTTAAGTAAAACAGGGTGCCCACTCACACCTGATTGTCATCCCATTGATTGACAACACCTGACTAATTTCACCTTCAAATTAACTGCTAACCCTAGAGGTTCACATACTTTTGCCACTCATTAATATGTAATATTGCATCATTTTCCTCAATAAATAAATGACCAAGTATAATATTTTTGTCTCATTTGTTTAACTGGGTTCTTTTTATCTACTTTTAGGACTTGTGTGAAAATCTGATGATGTTTTGGGTCATATTTATGCAAAAATATAGAAAATTCTAAGGGGTTCACAAACATTCATGCACCACTGTGTATATTAAAGATATAACAATACACTCAGCTCACGACTCATGATACTGAGTTTATATGATTCGATTTTCTTAAATAATAATTCTTAAATAAGTTTCTAAACAAAAATCTTTACTGCACTGCAATTAAACGAAATTACTAGAAACAGAGGTTTAAAATTGCAATGCAGCATAGAATATGGATCGGTAAGTGGACCCTTTCCATTCGATATCTGATGAGTGAATGACATCAATTTTGGACCTGATACCGATATAGGATCAGATCCATCTCTAATCTAACTAACTAAGTGCTATCTTAAATTGAAATTCAACAAACAGAACGCATGTGACAACGTCCAGCTTACGATCCACAAACACAGTGGTATCTCGGTTCTCGCCCAACTCAGAACTTGTCGAATTCGGTTCTAAAAGCATTTTGACTAGGAAAAATTCTCGTTTCTCGTCGTTTGCTTGGTACTCGACGTATTTCCTTAATCTTGTATGATGCGAGCCGTGGGACTCAATTCAGCCAAAAGTCGATTCATGATTCAGTACACAGTGATTCAGTATCGCAAGAGTGATGATCACTGTGGTGTTCATCTTGTTTTTCTTTATTTTTACATGTACCGAAGTGTGTCTCAACCTTTTTGAGCCACGACACATATTTCATATTAGAAAAATCACAAGGCACACCATCAAAGAAAAATGTCACAAAAAGTATATTTATTGAAATATAATGACAATGTAGTCTCAATTTACTCAGTTCACTTAGTGGGAAACCTGGGCCTGTTTAGTTGAACACAAAGCTGATATCTTACTGCCCTCTAGTGGAAGAGAATGTAATTGTTCTGCCTGTAACTACACGCCACTCAGAGTACCAATCAGGTGAAATTGGATAATCCTCCACACCACACCTGATGATTTCTCACGCACAGTGGTTGGGAAACACTGATGTACTGTTCTGTATTCTTATTGCAAATAAGTTCTCAAGAGTCCTAAAATGGTTAGTAATGACAGCCAACCAAAAGGAAAACTCTCTTTCAGGCTGAGCAGTTAGCATTATCAGCTAGTGCCGTGAGTTCACCAAGTATTTTGCTTTTACTTTTCACTTTCAATCCATTACTCTCTAAAATACATATCATGTGTCAACGGTTTATTATCAAAAAAAGTTTGTGTTAATGAGTTTGGCCAACTGTAGGTTAATGTGTAATAGGTTCCGCTATAATACAACATACACTATATTAGACTCATCAATTCATGACGCATTTCACTAATGGAATTTTCTGAACATATCACAAATCAGGAAGCTCCTGTACAATACAACTCCATGAAAGCATATAATGCAATATACAGTGTGGATTTTCTGGGGGTCTAGAACAGATTCATTCAAATTACATTATTCCTTATGGGAAAAATTTGCTCTGTACTCGGAGAACCAAGGTACCTCTGTATTTGTATCATGATGCATCGTTACACCCCTAATAAATAGTAAGATCAGGTCTAAAGTAGAGATGTGTCAAGGGGCTGTATATATGCAGCTGTAAAGATGACCTAGCACTGATATCAGATGCATAATTCACAAGAATTCACAAGAACCACGTCACATTAGCTTAGTTTAATACCTACGCCCAGTTATTCCTGGTCATTACTTAGTGTGTAGGATTGATCCAGTTGAGGCACATTCTAAGTTCTATCACAGCAAGCTTCCTATATACAGGGGAAAACTCATAATAAATAGTCAAAATGAAACCTCATTGAATGCGGATCAAAAAAGGTCCCTTTAAATATTAAACCCTCTTCGTCCACCCTCCCCCCTCAATGTGACAGCTTGTTCCTCACTCGTCTAGACAGAGGGAGGAAAGAAACAAACAGAGGTTCTGTTTACAGACCACAGCAGCATGACATGGACCATGCCCCACAGCCATGCTAGTCTGCTGCCTGTTTGTCGGGTGTGTGTTTGACAGTAATGACTACTTGATGCAGCAGACTCTGGCCCAGCCACTCCTCGAAACGCTCGGACTTCTGCTCGCTCGCAGGATTCACTAGGTTCTGAAATGACTTCTTCTCCTCCATTTCCTTCAAGCACAAGCAACGTAGCTTATTTTGTCTACCTTCTTTACCCATTCTCTGGCTGAGTCAACAGTCTGAAAAATTGTCAAAGCACTAGAGGCTCGAGAACCCGCCAGAGGAATTTTTTTTCTTCTCATTTTAAACACATGAGATTTCCTGTTTAAAAAGACAGCCACCAACATTCATCCGTGCTATGAACTGGATTTTCTGAATCTGGATTGATTAATGTGGGATTAGGATAGAGCAGAGGTTCTGAACCTTTTTCTGAACAAAAGAGCTCAAGTGAAGGCACCCCAGCACTGGAAAGCAGATGTCTAGTTACATTTTGGATAACCTTGGGGAAAAGCAGGACAAGAGCAAAGCCGTATGTCAGCTTTGAAAACGTGGTTGTTTATTATTTGGTTAATTTAACATCACTAATATATATATATATAATATATAGATATAGATATATATAGTATATATATATATATATATATATTATGTTATATATTATATATATATTATATATATAATATACACACACACACCACACATATATACACACACACACGCGCAGCAGGGGCAAAAAGTATTGTAGTCAAGCCACTTGATTGTGCAAGGTTCTGCCTACTTAGAAAGATGAGAGAGGGTCTGTAATATTTTCATCATAGGTACACTTCAACTAAGAGACAAAATGAGAAAAAAATAATCCAGGGTATCACATTGTGGATTTATAAAGAATTTAATTGTAAATCATGGTGGAAAAATAAGTATTTGGTCACCCAAAACAAGCAAGATTTTGGATCTCTAAGACCTATATTCTTCTGTCCTCCACTCATTACCTGTATTAATGGCACTGTTTGACCTCGTATCTGTATAAACGACACCTGTCCACAGCCTCAAAAACAGTCAGACCCTCCAAACTCACCATGGCCAAGACCAAAGAGCTGTCTAAGAACAGCAGGACGAAAATTGTAGAGCTGCACCAGGCTGGGAGAGTGAAAACTACAATAGGCAAAGCAGGTTGGTGTGAATAAATCAATTGTGGGAAAAATTGTAAGACATAAAAGATCATTGATCATCTTTCCCTCGATCTTGGGGCTCCACTCAAGAAGCTCATCCTGTGGCGTTCAAAAATGATAATGAGAACGGTGAGCAAAAATCCCAGCAGAACTACCCGGAGGGACCTGATGAATATGACCTGCAGAGGGCTGGGACCAAAGTAAACAAAGGCTACCATCAGTAACACACTGAGCTGAGAGGGACTCAGATCCTGCCAGTGCCAGGCGTGTCCCCCTGCTTAGCCAGTACATGTACAGGCCCTGCCTCTGAAGTTATCAGAGAGCATATGGATGATCCAGAAGAGGATTGGGACAATATCATGTGGTCAGATGAAACCACAAAATAGAACTTTTTGGTAAAACCTCAATGCGTCGTGTTTGGAGAAAGAAGAATGCTGAGTTGCATCCCAAGATCACCCATACCTACTGTGAAGCATGTGAGACTCCACAAAAGGGGGGGGACACAGGCTGATCCACCTGGGATTTGACCCAGGACCTTCTCAAATGTGAGGGCAGCGGTGCTACCAACCGAGCCACTGTCCCGCCCCCCTTGCAACATGAAGGTGAAAAATTGTGCGAATACGACACAAATCCGAGAAACCAACCACTGGCGAGACAGCACTTTGATATTCAAAAAACGGCAGATGCAAACAGTTGTTTCCTCTCAGGATTAGTTTTTTCCACCAGCAGGTGGCACCCAATGTTGGCTTTCTCAGTTATGGCTATAATTTAATATAGTACTGCCATATGGCGTGAATTGAACAGTGCTCGGAATCATGAAGTGCCGGTTATGTTAAATTGCGAATGTTCTTTTCAACTGCACAATCTATCTAACCTATAGTTAATCTACCTTTCTGGCTTCTCTTCTCATTCTACCTTGAGCATCATCACGCTCCACTTTTATTTTGCACTCCATCCGTCATTTCAAATAAAAAGCCCTCTGCAGAGTTTTTCATGATTTCATGACATTTCATAAAGTTTAGAAGCAGCAAAAAGACTGACCAAACAACCTCCACTAGAGAAGGCATTCGTGACGAAATTACCTTCTCCCTGTGCCAAAAAAATGATGATGATGGCTTCTGAAGCCTTAGTAATGTTCTGGAACCATGTTATGTTTAACCCAGACGCAGATGGGATAGGTTAATTCTTCATGCATACACTAATAATGTTAATAATGGTAGCTTGAGTGTTATTTATACAATTACAGAATGAGTTCTCTGAAAATGTCTTTTCATATCTAACCAAAGCTGGTATTGTAACTGAAATATCCCTAACTGAATCGTTATTGAATCGAATCGAAACCTTGTAAATTGGAATCAAATCCATTCAGGATATCAGTAGCGATACCCAGGCCTACAAGTGACATGCATTCAATTTTTACTGTGTAACAGCATTCATTTGCCTCGTTTCGCCCCCATGCGCTTGGCTTACATAAAAACTAACAAGATTAAGAGCTGCACAGTACAGAATATCAGGAGCAGCACAATCTGTGTGTGGTGACATGTCTTCAGTGTCGGATTTCAGTGTTAGTAGATCAAGAGGGTGCAGAGTATCACTATGACCCACCAACACCGCTGTCAGCAAGTACAGTCAGATCATAATACTGTTCTTACAGAACTGCCAATATGAAAGTGTTTGGTCATTCAATAGGGGTGTAACGATACACTCTGCTCACAGTTTGATTCGATTCATGACACTGAGTTCGCGATTCAATTTTCTCATTCATTCAGTTATTCATTTTCTTATCCGCTTAATCCTGGTCAGGGTTGCTGGAAGCCGGTGCCTAACCGGGTTGACACAGGGCGCAAGCAGGAACAACCCTAGACAGGGTGCCAATTCATCATAGGGCACATACACTCACACAGTAGGGGCACTTAACCTAACATACATGTCTTTGAACTGTGGGAGGAAACCAGAGAACCCAGAGAACATGCAAACTCCAAACAGAAAGGACCCAGACCACTCCACCTGGGAACCCAGGACCTTCTTGCTGTGAGGTGACTGTGCTACATCAATGCCACTCTCCGATTTTCTCAAGATTATCAATTTTACATTCTAGAAAAGACTATTTTAGACTGCATTTTTTTATTTCTGGAATTGTAAACAATGCACATTTTCTTTTTTCATGCTTTTAAAACAAAAACTTTAGTAACCTGCTAATAATAGATATTACTAGAAACAAAGGTTTACAATTGTAAACAAAATGCTCTATTGTAGTTTCATTATACCTTAAATAACAGTGTGAAAAGGTTATGTTATAAAGTATTGAGTTGAACTTTTGTTATTGACCAAATACTTATTTTCCACCAGATTTACAATTAAATTATTTAAAAATCCTACAATGTGATTTCCGGGACTGTGGTAGCCCAGTGGTTAAGGTACTGGACTCTGGACCAGAAGGTCCAGGGTTCAAATCCCACCTCTGCCAAGCTGCCACTGTTGGGTCCTTGAGCAAGGCCCTTAACCCACAACTGCTTGGATTGTAAGATTGTACCCATTGTAAGTCGCTCTGGATAAGGGCGTCTGCTAAATGCTGTAAATGTAAATGTAATTTCCTGGATTTTTTTTTCTCATTTTGTCTCTCATAGTTGAAGTGTACCTATAATGAAAATTACAGACCTCTCTCATTTTTCCAAGTAGGAGAAATTGCAGAGTAGTGAAAACAAGTGAAAATAAGCAAAAAAAATCTTAGGCTACATTCACACTACAGGAAAAATCCAATTTTATTGCCAAATCAGATTTTTTTAGACTACATCTGACATTTATCTGAACAGTTCACGCTCGAAAGCTGTTGCACATGCCAAAAGAGAATCAAAATGGAGTCAAAAGTAACATCAGTTTGATCATAATGGTCATGTTAAACTGCATGTTATTCAGCCTCGACCACTTTTGTGTTTTTCACCTTTTTAAACTTAAACATTTTTTGGACACTGGAGCCACTTGGCCATTTCTTTAGGCATTTCCTCAACCATGGAGCGGTTGTGATATGTGCCTTCTAATTTTGTTTGCACATCACCCCAAATATTTATGAGGTCTGTTACTTCACTATTCCATCACTGAAAACCTCCCACACTGCTGTTATTTTCCCTTCTCCTCAGCATGCATTTATGGCGATTGACGTGGTGGAATGACGTAAACACGAGTTCCGATCTCAGCGTTCTCATTCAGGTCGCATGGCCACATTTCAGATAAGTATCTGATCCAGACCACATGTGAAAGT
Source organism: Ancistrus triradiatus (assembly GCA_025084515.1). Classification (NCBI taxonomy): domain Eukaryota; kingdom Metazoa; phylum Chordata; class Actinopteri; order Siluriformes; family Loricariidae; genus Ancistrus; species Ancistrus triradiatus. Next base: position 566,931 of record JAJAGP010000216.1, on the reverse strand, counting down.
GGCTCAGGTCAGATTTGCGTGTCCACAAAGTGCTGAACATGATAAACAAGAATGCATAATCCAACTCGACAAGAGACATCGTTCCATTTTGGTATCACAATGCGTTGTGTCATGATGCGTCGTTACACCCAATCATTCACTCACTTCAGAATAGCCCAGTGTTTTCCTCTTAGCCATTCTTGGGTGTTTTAGATGTGTGTTTTAGGTCATTATCCTGTTGCAAGACCCATGACCTGTGACTGAGACCAAGCTTTCTGACACTGGGCAGCACATTTCTCTCTAGAATTCCTTGATAGTCTTGAGACTTCATTGTACCCTGCACAGATTCAGGACACCCTGTGCCAGATGCAGCAAAGCAGCCCCAGAACATAACAGAGCCTCCTCCATGTTTCACATTAGCGACAGCGTTCTTTTCTTGATATGCTTCATTTTTCCGTCTGTGAACAAAGAGCTGATGTGCTTTGCCAAAAAGTTCCATCTTTGTCTCATCTGTCCATAGGGCATTCTCCCAGAAGCTTTCTGGCTTGTCAACATGTAGTTTGGCAAATTCCAGTCTGGCTTTTTTATGTTTTGTTTTCAACAATGGTGTCCTCCTTGGTCGTCTCCCATTAAGTCCATCGATGGATGGTGCAATCTGACACTGATGTTCCTTGAGCTTGAAGTTCACCTTTAATCTCTTTAGAAGTTTTTCTTGGCTCTTTTGTTACCATTCGTATTAT
>JAJAGP010000216.1:541067-566112 GCA_025084515.1 Ancistrus triradiatus | reverse complement strand
ACACACACACACACACGCACGCACACGCACACAAACGCACACACTCGCACACACAGAGACACAGACTCACCCACACAAGCACACATGCACAGACACACACACACACACGCACACACATGCACACACATGCACGCACACACAGAGACACACAGACACACACACACAAGCACACACACACGCACACACATGCACGCACACACAGAGACACACACACACACGCACACACAGACACACACACACCCACACACACACGCGCGCACATACGCGCGCACACACGCGCGAGCACACAGAGACACACAGAGACACACAGAGACACACACACACACGCACGCACGCACACAAATGCGCACACACACGCACACACAGAGACACAGACTCACCCACACACGCACACGCACACGTTATAATCACATTAATACATTGGTACCTCCTTTATACGTGTCTATAAAAGAATTGTATAGATCAAGAAACATTGCTAGATCTTTACAAGGCGCACACACACACACACACACACACACACACATACACACACAGACACACCCACACATGCACAGACACACACGCACACGCACACATACACGCACACACACACACACACGTACTGTTTTCATAGATCTACAAACCGCTTTAATTAGCCCTGGATAATGATCTGTCAGGACACAACCAACAGAGCATTGTATGTCCGGTCTTTTTCACACACACACACACACACACACACACACACACACACACACACACACACATACACACACAAACTTATTAGGGAGCTATTAACTACAGCTGTAACAATAGAGTTAATAATAACAATTATCATAATAATATGTATTCCTGTTTTGACCTTACTTGTCCGGCACCAATCCCCAGAGACCACATGACACATGTGTAAACATGCCCCAGACAGGATGCAAGTTTACATATTACTGTGAGGACCAAATGTCCCCAGAAAGGGTTTTTTTCACCTATTGTTAACATTTTTTTTATTCTCATAAGAAAAAGTGACTTTTTTTGTAGATTTTTCAAAACAATAATGTTCATGTGGACAATCTGAAGACCCAAAGATTTCCTTTAGCTCTTACTGAGCTTAAGTGTACTGTAGGTATAGGTGTAGCATTAATTATCAAGACCATTTCTACACTATAGGTTGTATCAGGACACAGCAGTACCTCTCTGATTGCCAGTCAGTCATAGGGGCACAAATGCACATCTGGTAAAGAAAAATTACACTAAATAAATGAAGTGATTTAACACTAAAGTGGGTGTCACTCTGCCATGGATGAGGAATGAAGAACAAGTTAAGGCTAAATAAAGTTTTATTGATGACAATGTAGTATATGTGCACTTGAGCAGATTAAAACAGAAACAGTCTAAAACTCTTCAGCTTTGCACCACCATTTACCAAAACTACATCCAGCTGATGCTTTTCCTCTCCCTCTTTCATGTTCTGATGCTCATTTTCCTTTTCCTCTGTGTTAGATATATTTTCATTAAGAGAAACACTTCTCTACAAGACGTGTGTGCATGGACTTGTGGATATCTTTAGGGTTTCTGTACCACACACTCTATAATGACACATGCTCTTAAGTATGGACGCTTACCTTTGTATCACTCTTCATGTGGAATATGAATAAGGTAAAATGTCTACCCAACCTTTTAATGAGTAACAATACATAACCTAAAATAAATTGCAAACCAGCTCTCACTTGCAGTGGTGCGTTACTGTTACAGCTGAAGACAAAATAGCTTGATATATAATGAGTGACATTTTTAACTTTAATAAGTCTTGCGTGTTAATGTTTGCTTTCGCAAGTAACCTCTCTTTTGAAGCCGTCATCCATTTTACATTACAGGTAAGCGCCATTTAACGAACATCCGATCATCCGAACGTTTGCTTTAACAACCATGGTCTTAACAATTGACCTGGGACTGTGGTAGCCTAGTGGGTAAGGTACTGGACTATGGACCAGAACGTCCAGGGTTCAAATCCCACCTCTGCCAAACTGCCACTTCAGCAAGGCCCACAATTGCTTGTATTGTAAGACTGTATCAATTGTAAGTCGCTCTGGATAAGGGCGTCTGCTAAATACTGTAAATGTAAATGTAAACAATTCTAATAAATTATAATGGGATATAAAAATCTCCGGACGTTGTGGCTGTAAACAGCCAATCAATTCGGTCACCTGAAGAGCCAATCAATGCTGCAGATTCACAAGCATCATTCGCGTGTGTGTAAGTAAGTAAGTGAGGAAGATAACCTTACCTTACCTTACGTACCTTACATAGGTGTAGCTACCTTACCAGATGTGGGCTCATTAGCTCACTAGAGACTGTTCTGACTCGGTTGATGTATTTAGAGACTGTGTAAGTTACTCGTGTTTGTGTGGATGACTTTCTGTAAATGGAGTTTGTAAGTGTAAGTACCTGTCCTAGTGTAAGTAGTACTCCTTTGTTTGTCCCCCAACTACCTGTATATTCTCTCTAACCTAACTATATAAACTGATTCACATTCACTCGTTGAGTCTCTGTTTCTTCTGGCTGATCTATCGATGCATTTTTGCTTCCATCAAACAAAAGTATCAGGCCATCATACCATCCTCTTTTCCCTACACAGGGTCGTAACAGTACATATCTGTGATTTTTGTGATTTCCAAGAGGTGTGTGTATGTATAGCATGTGTATAACAGTTTAGGCTACAGACGGATGGTAGCGTTCAACCCATATTTTCAGCGGTATCTCTGACGCGTTTATGTATTGTCTGTGAGATTTCTCTTTACATTTACATTACAGTAGAATAAAAATACTCTCTGGACTATGGTAATGTCTGGGCAACAACCATTTTGGTCAGCAACCTGTTTCACAGGACGTAATGTGGTCATTACATACCTGTATAACCCTATGGATTATAGGGATTATAGGGGCTTGTAACAAGAATAATGTGGCGGTCAACTTGAATGTCGACATTGGTTGTTGGTTGTGTTTTAGCACTTTAACACAAACGCTTATTTTCTTGATTGATAGATTCTTTAGTGCCGATATCTCTGTGAAGAGTCGGCCTGGTGAGAAAATTAATCAGATATATAGAATTAGATGATTCAAAGTGTCTGAGGTTAATTGTCATCCTTAAGGGGAAGCACACCCTTAGCCCCCCTAGTGAAAGTTCAGCTCCCCTAACCATAAATGTCTAGAGACGTTCCTGCTCCGTAACTAGGGCAACGATGACGTTGACATGCAATCGCACTCAGACGGTCTCTGCCCTGTTCTACTGATTTGAGCTTCTCTTCTTGTTTCTGGAACTGGTTCGATTTTTTTTTTCCTTCACTGCAATGTTATTTTCACCACCGTGATGATGACCTAGTAAATGCATGAAATGATGTGCACAAAAAACCAGGACTACTCTAACCCCATATAGATTCAATAACGAAGGCAGCATTTTAGTTTTCAATACCACGGGACGATCCCTTATAATATGTGGTGGGTGCCCAACCCTAGTAGTCCCTGTGGTGAATTCATGTGGCGTGTCCTGCAGTTCTGCTCAGTAATCCAGGACATAAAAGAAAGCTTTATGTCTTTTTTTATGAACTTTTTACCACTGTGATTTTAGTGGGGTGCAGAAACATTTGACTGGGGCACGTGCTCAGTAAATTGGGTCTAATGATGCCACAGTTAATTAGCTACTCGAATATTATGTCAGGGGAAAGTCCCCACAATCATATAAAGACAAACTTCTGTGTGTGTGTGTGTGTGTCACATGGAAGCGCTTTGCACAAACACATGGCCGGTCGATACACACGTGTCAAGACACATCGGGCTGTGAAATATGAGACGAGCAGGAAATAAAACTCTAATGGAGGAGAGAAACAGGGGAGCACGAAGGGGCATGGTGGGGGTGGGCAGGGGGGTTAGGGGTGAGGAGAGGTTAGGGGGTGAGGGGGATGAGGGGCATTTAGTCTAATAAGCGTTTCCTGAAGAAAGCACAGGGTGAGGCGCCGGCGGTGGGGTGAAAATGCTCAAGTGATGAATAAAGATAAATGTAGTTAAAGGTTAGCATGAATTTTAAATAAAGAAATGAGAAAGAATAAAGAAATAAGTGAAACATAAAATTTTTAAATGACAGCGACTAAAGAATGCAAGACAAAAACATTTAAATGAGTGAAGAGGACATTAAGCAAAAAGAAGGAACATCTGAGGAAAAAGAAAGACAATAAAATATACATGAAGAAAGAAAGGCAGAAAACTAAAGTAAAAAAAAGATTGTTAATCTGAGAGGAAAAAAAACTAAGAAAAAAGAAAATGGAATTTGACAGTGAGAAATGATAACGTAAAAAAAACAGTATGAAAAGAGTTTAAAAAGTAAGAAAAGAACAAACAGAAGATAGCGAGGAAAAATGGATTAAAATAAAGAAAAGGAGAGATAAATGAAAATAAAATGAAAATAAGAGAAATAAAGACCAAAGATGAAAGACATTAAAGAGAATAAAAAATAACAAAACATAAAAAATACACAGCAATTTCAAAAATGTTAGGAAAAAAAGAAAACAGAAAGGGAAGAGAAAAACAAAGAAAAATAAGGCTTGCTATACAAAAAAAAAAGAAAGCGATAAAGAAAGGAAATGACAAAAGTCAAAAGAAAGATATAAGATAATTAAAATATAGATGAAAGCAGTGAAAAGAAATAAATGAAAAAGGTAAGTTAAAAGGAAATAAAAATGAATTTATATACAGTAACTAATAATATTAAAAATATATATTTTTTTAAACTACGTAAAAAAAGATGCTCATTATTCAAATGTTAGACCGTTTAAAGTGTATTTAATGTATATATTTTTTAAATCTTTATAACATTTAGTGTGCATATGTTTTGGCACCTTTCCATAGTATCCATTTCTTGTAAGCTCTCAGAACTTGTTAATGATTCATTAATCAAATTAACATGACCCTTAATTAGACTGGGTTTGCCTAAAGTGCTGTGGCTCTGGTGCGCTGGTTATATTGTGTTTAGTGGCTGTGGAGCAATGCATCATGGGAAGCGCGGTGTCTCTGTCAGAGCTTTAAGAGATAACGACAACGCAGCCTCTCGTTCTTTCTCTCATATTTCATCCAGCGCTCAGAAACCTGCCTTATCTCCCTCACCCGCTTACATCAGTACGTCTGATCCTCTGTGTGTGTGTGTGTGTGTGTGTGTGTGTGTGTGTGTGTGTGTGTGTGTGTGTGTGTGTTTGTCAAGTTTTTATATCACTGTAAGGTCCAGTTGAGCTGATGAGGATAAAAAGATTTGACATTTTTTACCTTGTGGGGACATTTTTCTGGTCCTTCCAAGGAAAATTGCTTTAAAATCCTGCAATCTTGAAGAAACAAAAGAATAGCAAAAGATCTGCTTTAAGTTACTTAGCATTAATTAGCTACAGTAATTTATGTCAATGGAGAGAACCCTCAGTGATAGAAGGACAAACCAGCCCGTGTTTAGTGTGTGCGGAGGGCAAAAATACTGTCAGAGTGTCTCAGATACTGTGCCAATCACACACACAAACAAACACACGAACACACACACGAACACACACAGTCTTGGTCTTGGTAAACATATGTTGTGGGGACTTTCCATTGACATGACTGCTGTAGCTTATTAATGCTACGCCTAACTTTAGTATCTCCAATAACATTTAATCCTTTTTCCTCATGAGGACTAGCAAAATGTCCCCACTTTTGGAAAATTTTGTCCTTATAATGATATATATACTTGGTCCCCACACACACTGTCTCTCTCTCTCTCTTGTTTTTAAATCAATATTTGTTGAAAGATAGAAAAAATGAAGGAAGGAAGGAAGGAAGGAAAGAAGGAAAGAAAAAATGATAGAAGAATGAAATACACATAGAAATACTGAAAGAAAGAAACAAAAAGAAAGAAAAAGAAAGAACAGAGTAAAGAAAGGAAGGAAAGAAGGAAGACAGAAAGACAAGAAGAAATGGAGGAAGTAAGGAATGATAGAAGAAAGATATACAGATAGAAATACAGACCAATGGAAAGCAGAAAGAAAGAAAAAAAGAAAGGGAGAAGGACGGAATGATTGATAGAAGAAAGAAAGAAAGATGGAAGAAAAGAAAAAGGACTGATAGAAACAAGAAATACAGATAGAAATACAGAAAGAAAGAAAGGACTGAAGGAAGAATGGATGCAGCAAAGAAAGGAAGAAATGAAGGAAGGAATGGTAGAAAAAAATACAGAACAATAGAAAGAAGAAAGAAAGAAACAAAGAAAGAAACAAAGAAAGAAAGAAATGAAGGACAGAAGAAATACAGACAGAAATAGAAATGTATGAAGAAACCAAGAAGAAAAGAAAAGAAAAGGGAGGTTAAAAAAGAACGAATGACAGGAAGGAAGTCAAGACCACACTGCTGCCTTCAGAGCAATATTTGTTTTTTAACACCAAGATAAGATGGAAAAAGGAAGGAATGCAGAGCAGAAAGCCAAGAATGATATAAGGTAGGAAGGAAAGAAGGGATACAGACAACAAAGAAAAGGAAAACAACGAACGAAGGAATGACTGGAAGGAAAGCAGGAAAATTTTAAGACGAAAGTAAATAAAAGGCTGACTGGTGTCCCGTTGTGGGTAAATGCTCGTCTGCGCCCTGTGGCATTGGGGATAGACTCCAAATGTATTAGTGGGGTTAAGTGTGAAAATAAATACAAATATCCCAAATATAAGAAAGTAAGAATGGTAAAACCATGTTCCCTATAAAAAAAAGAGCTTCTCGTACTGCTTATTTCCGTCTCTTACATTCTGTACGTAATTCCTCATGCTCTTTGTGGATTCCTTCCTTTCTTTCATGTTTCCTCTCACTTTCCCTCTCTCTCCCTCTCTCTCTCTCTCTCTCTCTCTCTCCCTCTCTCTCTCTCCCTCTCTCTCTCTCTCTGCATTCGCAGCGTGAAAAGTTGCTGCTTTTAAATAAATGTCTCTGAGATAAAAGCAGCCGCAGAGGGATCAACATGTATCGAGCCTCAAAACGCTTATTCTTTTATTGCTGTACTTGTGGGGACTTCAGTAAACACTGGAAAGGTAAAACCTCTTCGCAGATGATTAACGTTTTAAACTACCTGAACCTCTCTCTCTCTCTCTCTCTCACACACACACACACACACACACACACACACACACACACACACACACACACACACACATGAATAAAGACCCAGGAGCTGTGCTTCTCCCTAAATGAATAACCCTTTTCACTGGACCAGGAGCACCCAAACTTTTATGTATGCTGATAACGCTTGTCGTGTTGTAGTGCCAGGATGACATCCCCTCGCAGGTACTCTTCCCTCGGCCAATTATGTCTGCATGTCACCTGGCCAGGTCAAAATTCAACCTTGGTCATCACAATGATGGGTTTGCAAACTGCTGGTGCGTCACCCAAGCATCACCCTAGTTCACCAATACAGGGGAAAGGAGGACGAAAGACAAAGAAGGGATACAGTGAAGGATGGATGGAAAGTAGGGAGGGTGGGAGGGAGGGAGGGAGGGAGGAATACAGACAGAAATACGGAAAGAAAGAAAAGACGAGAAGAAAGAGGGAAAGTAATGAAGGGAGAAATTAAGAAGGGATACAGCAAGGAAGGAAGGAGGGAAGGAGGGAAGGAAGGAAGACAGGCCACAGCAAAAGAAAGAAGGAATGAAGGAGTGATAGAAGAAAGAAATACAGACAGAAAGTAAAGAAAAGAAAGAAGAAAGGAAGGAAGAAATGACAGAAGAAATACAGACGGAAATAAGGAAATACATATAGAAAAAAAATGAAAGAAGGAAGGAAGGAATGATAGAAGAATGGAATACAAAGAAATTCAGAAAGAAAGAAATGAAAAAAGGAAAGAATGAAGAAGGGATAGAGGAAAGGAAAGAAGGAAGAAAAAATTAAGGAAAGAAGAATGGAAAGAAGGAAGGAAGGAAGGAAGGAAGGAAGGAAGAAGGGATACAGCAGAGGAAGGAAGGAAGGAAGGAAGAGGTGATACAGCAAAGGAAAGAAGGAAGGAAGAACAAAAGAAGGAAAGCAGGGAGGAAGGAGGAATACAGCAAAGGAGAGAAGGAAGAAAGAAAGCAAGGAAAGAAAGAAAGAAGGAAGGAAGGAAGGAAGGAAGGAAGACAGGACACAGCAAAGGAAAGAAGGAATGAAGGAGTGATAGAAGAAAGAAATACAGACAGACAGTAAAGAAAAGAAAGAAGAAAGGAAGGAAGAAATGACAGAAGAAATACAAACGGAAATAAGGAAATACATAAAGAAAAAAAATGAAAGAAGGAAGGAAGTAATGATAGAAGAATGGAATACAAAGAAATTCAGTAAGAAAGAAAAGAAAAAAAGAAAGAATGAAGAAGGGTACCGGAAAGGAAAGAAGGAAGGAAGAAGGAATACAGCAAAGGAAAGAAGGAAGAAAAAATTAAGGAAAGAAGAATGGAAAGAAGGAAGGAAGGAAGGAAGGCAGAAGGGATACAGCAGAGGAAGGAAGGAAGGAAGAGGTGATACAGCAAAGGAAAGAAGGAAGGAAGAAACGAAAGAAGGAATGCAGGAAGGAAGGAGGAATACAGCAAAGGAGAGAAGGAAGAAAGAAAGCAAGGAAAGAAAGAAAGAAGGAAGGAAGGGAGGAAGGAAGGAAAGAAGGAAGGAAGGAAGAAAGGAAGGAAGGAAGAAAGAAAGAAATACAGCCCTCCATGTCACCCAACCAGGTCAAACGTCAACCTTGGGCACTGCGGTGGTGGATTTGCGAGCTGCAGCTGTGCCACCCAAGCATCACCTTAGTCCCCCAATGCAGGGACCCAGATTTGAGGACAAAAGACCTATATTACCACCACGAAATCCCAGATTCAAGTGGCTGCAATGGACTAGCATCCCGTCCAATATATGCTTACACCAACGCCCTATGTTCTCCAGATGCAAGATTTACCCTGACCACGACAAACATGGATAAAATGTGGACACTAGCCCACCACCAAAGAAACCCAGATTCAGAGTTCCTGAGTGTCTGAGAGAGGGATTGGAACTTTTGGCACATTGGCACATTTTCCAAAACTTTGGTCTGGGAAATGAAATGTAATTGTTCCACTATTTACAGGACTGTGGTAACACTGGACAACTGCCAAATCCTGGGAATGGAGAATTTTTTTTTTTGCGTAACGCCATTATCACTCAGCATTGGTCGGTGCTATTTAGCATGAAAGCTTCATTCAGTGAATAAAATATTAGATACAAGAGGCATCACGGGATATCAGCGATCAGCTCCGGTTTCAATCCACTGTACTGATGAGATCTGCAACGATTCGACTCGACCAGAATCCAGCGCCCCAATCCATCCAGCCTGCTCGAGTGTTTCATTATTTTTTCCCCCCACCATTCATCTAGCTCTGCCTCGGTAAGATGAAAGAGGTGGGATTTCCATCTGAGGCGCTTTCAAATAGCAGTGGCGTCGAGCGAGAGAGGGGAGTCTGACGCGCCGGAAAAACAGAGCCTTTTTTTAACGTTCTATAGCTTTCGTGTGGCGTTTTTGCCCTAAAATTTGCAGAATTATTGTATACGTTGTGTATTTCACCAGAACAGAAAAAATAATCCAATACATATATAAGACTGTGAAATCTGCAGGAAAATCTGTGTAAAAATAAAGAATTAACTATTAAACATCATCTGCTATTAATAAGGGAGGAAAATAAAGGAAGCATCCCAAGGACAATGGAGTGAACTTCAAACGGTTGTGGTGAGTCTCTCCCACACACGCACACGCACACGCACACACACACGAGCAGACGCTTGCCTGAGTGCAGCCTTGGTCGCTGCATTAATGGTTTATGAGCGTGTAGCTCTGCTGGCGCTGTCTGAAATCTGAGTTTTTCCAGAGCGGTTACGCATAATCAGACTGATCTGGAATCCCTGTATCTCTGGGCTTAACGATAACTGGTGAGAAATCCGAGTCAAGTAACAGGCAAATTCACCCTTTCACTTTCCTTATGTCCATTTCAGAGCCAAACCAGCAGCACATGGCACAATGCTGGGGACGAACCCCCGAATAGACCACCAGTCCATCGTCAGGCACACACACTTTTAGAGACACCGACTGACTTAACGCATGTCTTTGGAATGTGCGGGGAAACTGGAGTACCGAGATGAAACCCACAAAGACGTGAGGAGAACATGCAAGTTACTCAACAGGCAAATTGCGAAACCAAATGTACGCTATGCCAACAACTTTGAGTCAAAAGTAATCATGCAGAAATGAAATCCTAATTAAAGGCAACTGGGTAGCTTTTAACATGCAGCTCAGTGGTGGTTCTAGGGGGCAATGCAGCGGCCAATGCCCCTGTGACAACAAGCCTGCCCCGCCAAGGACCCCCTAAATAAGGGGTGAGATACATTTACAGCATTTAGCAGACGCCCTTATCCTGAATGACATACAGAAGTGCTTTGTATTCTTCCTAATAGACAAAACCTCATGTTAATACAAGTAAGCAATAGCCCAAAAGCCCAAGAGCACAATCCAATCATAACTTGATAGGATCTGATGTAGGTAAATCAACAAAACACACAATATGTAGTTGCATTTTCAGTCTTCACTTAAGTGAAGAGGTGAGTCTTTAGTCACACCTTGAAGACAGCAAGAGACTCAGCCATTCGGACATCCAGTGGAAGTTCTTTCCACCACCTGGGTGCCAGGACGGAGAAGAGTCTTGATGTTTGTCTTTCTTTAATCCTACATGGAGGAGCCAGTCGAGCCAAGCTTGTGTCTCGGAGGGTACGAGGTCCAGAGTGTGGTTAGATTAGAGCCATTAGTTAACATGGTGCGGTTCCATTTATGGCTTTGTAGGCGAGCATGAAGGTTTTGAATATGATGCATACAGGGAGCCAGTGAAGTGAAAGCAGCAGTGGGGTAAGAAGTAAGAAGTAGGTCACTCTGGATAAGGACATCTGCTAAATGACGTACCTCATTCTGGAAAACTTTTAGATTGCAAATATCTGGATAGCCAACACCTATTTCCTCTGCTTATTTCTCATTTGAATTGTTTTTTTTTCCAGGGTTGCAGGGGTCCAGCTCCTATCCCGTAGAACACGGAACAGGATGCCAGTCCATCGCAAGGCTGGCCGGGATCACTGTTGCAGACTTCCTGTCCCTCAGACAAAGCCAATCAGGCTTGTAAGTGATGCCTGACCCAGCCAATGGGCTCTGTCAGGTTTCACTATGGTGGAGTGTTTGTTATATATTGGTGGATGGGACTGTCTGATTGGCTGTCCTACACCGTATCTGCATCTGTAATGTTCTCTGCTGTCTCCCAGCATTCTGTTAGAACAAAATATTACAATATAAATTAACCAACCATCACTTCATAATTACAAGCTGATGAATAAAATCAAAGTGGAGGCTGTAGGTGGAGGTAAGAAGCCAGTCAGAACATCATCTAATGATACTGTTTTTAAGATCGCCTGACTTTATATCAGGTCAGTGGTCCATATAGATTGTTAGGGGATTAAAATTCCATAACATAATATACGTTATAGCGGGAGTTCAAACAGTTGCCTTTTATTTTGTGTATACTAATATATTACAATTTTTCAAACATTTAAACTCAAGCACTCCTCCGTGAGAAAACTGACAGACTGTTAGTCAAGAACGTTGCAATCTGCAATCCCAGCGGATTTTGGCTCACGAGAGCCGATCTGGATGATTAGCTTCTCGTTCTCTTTTATTTATTTATTTTTATCCGACGTCAGTGGTTCAGTTCTGTGGGGTTCCATGTGTGGGATTTTCGGCCCCTGAGCTACTCCTCTGTGTACTGACCTCAGCATTCAGTCTGCCCTCTTTTTTGTTAGCGCGGAGCTCCTGGTTTCCCCCTGCCCCAGCCGGTCTGTATGAACTTTCTCCGAGTGAGTGAATGCGTGTGTGTGTGTGTGTGTGTGTGTGTGTGTGTGTGTGTGTGTGTGTGTGTGTAGCTCATGGCTTTGATCTGCAGCTGAAGGGCACTCATGGGCCACATCTCCAGCTACGTGAGAGTCTGCAGCCCAGCTGGAACGACAGCGAGAGGAGGGAGGGGGAAATTCCTCTGCTGCTCTGGGAATTGGGACGCGACCGCTCGTGCTATTAATATATCGAGCGCTGTAGGCCCCGGAGAGAGCGGGTGAGACAGGGAGAGACAGAGAGAGAGAGGGAGGGAGGGAGAGACAAGGAAGGAGGGAGGGCGTGATTGATTTTCACGGCACTGCTAACATTTCCGCTTATCGCCGATATACAATCGATAGCTGTGATTAATGTCACCGTGTCCATGCTAAAAAGACCGTGCTGGATTTCGGACGGGTTTTACACTCGAATTTCATTCCACCATCAGCACGTACCAGCAAGAAGTTGCAGATATATATTTCACATGAGCAGGACTCTATTTCCATACTCCAACTGATTAAGAAACGGTCCCAGTTCCCCTTTAAGAAACGCGTTAAAAAACATTTAAGTGAGACGCTGCTTCTCAAAACTGCTGCTAATACAATATCAAAATCCTGCTGAACACACCTGAAGGAGGCACTATCTCCACAGCACATCCTGTGCTCTCTTGGATTACCATCTATCAATGGCCTAGACCATCGAGGATAACAAACTTTTCAGTTCCACTACTCTGGAATCTCTCACTCACACACTTTCAGTACTTGCTTAATCCAATCTTGAATATATTACTTTGAATATAAATATATATTCACTATTTTTATGCTTTTATGTGTTTGAATAGAGGAGCCAGTACGCTAAAGGAACACGGACTGCATTTTTTAGTTACACACTGCACTAATCCCATCTAGACACTACGTTTTATCTGTTTACTCTTTAACAATCTCTCTTACAGCTCTCACTCCATGGCTGGGAGGCTAGCATCCACTCTCCCGTGCCGGAGAGAGCTGAGTGTTTACAAACTGGCAGGTGAACCAGCAACTCTGCCTTTCTCCCTCCACAGTACCTGACCATAATTGTTTAAAAAGGATTTTTAAAAAGAATTATAATCTTGGCCAAATCTGGCCCCCACTCCCAAAAACAATGCCTTTGTTGACATGAATTTATCAGAGAAAATACACTACCCAATAACAAGATGCTAATAATTTAGCTAACAAGCATGTACCCCAGAACGCTTTACTACGTGCATTTCCAAGCACCATGCAATGCCTTCTGTTCTCCAGGGATAGGTGCTGGAGACCCCACAACCCTGATCAGGCAAAAATCAGGACTAAAACACGTATTTAAAGTGATGACTCTCAAGAAAACAATGTTTACATCTTGCTGACCATATATCTCATAAGAACCAAAAAATGTACAAATCAAAAACAATGAAGCCGTGGCATGGAGGTGCAGTGGTTAGTGCTGTCTTGTCACAGTTCCACAGACCAGGGTTTGAGTCGCGATCCAGTCGAAGCCCTGCGATGGACTGGTGGCTTGTGCTGTACATGTTCATCTACTCTCTATGAATTCTACCGCTGTTGCTAGACTACAAAGACATACAGCAAAGAAGTATGGCCTCATCTCAGAAAAGATGCTGACTAACAACTGAGGAGAATCATTTAGTTAACGAGCAGATTTCATCCTTCAGACGTTGTCGTATAGATGTAGAAGTCGAAAGTAAAAACTGATTTCTTGGAGTTACTAAGAAAAGATGTACACCCAGTACACAGCTTTACTGATTAGTGATTGGCTAGGGGGGGAAAACAGGCGGGAAAATTCTGCACTAGTTCCACAAGTGAGGAACCATTCCATCAGTCTTTCAGTCGCTGCACTCGCTTGGCCCTAAGCTGAACCAGAGAGAGAGAGAAAGAGAGAGAAAGAAAGAGAGAGCGAGAGAGAGGGAGGGAGCGAGCGGGAGAGAGCGAGCGAGAGCGCGAGAGCGGACGAGCGAGGGATTTGGCTCTTTATCTCGCCGCCGCTCTGCTTCGCCAGTAAGCAGGATTAATGGTGCTGTCTGAGTGAGAGCCAGGCGCGCACACACACACACACACACACACACACACACAGCCAGCCTGCAGGCTAACACACACACACCCATCTACACATGCCAAAAGCTGATACACACACAGACCACAAGCATGCATACACACACAAAACCACCCAAACACCCCACACCCACACACACACACAAACACGCGTATGTACGCGCACGCACACACGCGCGCACACACACACACTGCAGGAAGCACCTGTTTCTCACCCCGTCTGGTTCTCACCCTGTCTGTGTCACTCTTTGGGAAATTGTGTGAGGAAATCACAAAATTACTCACACACACACACACACACACACACACACACACACACACACACACACACACACACACACACACACACACACACACACACACACACACACACACACATATATATATATATATATATATATATATATATATATACATACATACATACACACATACATACATACACACAAACATATATACATATACATACACACACACACTCAAGTCAATGGCAGTTTATATATATATATATATATATATATATATATACATACATACATACACTCACACACACACACACACACACACACACACACACTCAAGTCAATGCCACATTATAGTCACCAGTTAACCTAACACACATTTCTTTGGACTGTGGGAGGAAACCGGAGTAAACCCACGCAGACACGGGGAGGACTCCACACAGACAGAACCCACCCTGGGATTGAACCCGGGAGCTTCTTGCTTCTTACTGTGCCACCCTTTTGTAAGGTAATATGGTAAGGTGATTCATCCAATCACATTTTCTCTAAGGTACCAATTACTGTCTGTACCTCTTTGAAATGTTGCGTTCAATAACATTTCATCTTCAGCTCTGGTGGCTCAGTGCTAAGAGCTAGCTGCTGGAAACATCAATTTCTGATGGTCTAGGTTTGAGTCGCGAGTCCAGCCCGTACCCAGAAGGTCGGTGGTTGCCTTTACAGAACCCTGCAATAGGCTCCAGTCTCTCGGTTTATTCCTGCTTGTCCTGTCAGGGTTGTGAGGCAGCACCTACCCTGAAAAACACAGGGCACAGGTGTAAGTGCATCCTGGACAGGACACCAGAGTCCAGCACAGCTCACTGTTCCAGCACTGGGGTATGGTTCCTGTTAGACCTCCCTCAGACGCAGTCAGTCGTGCCTGGGTGATGTCTGACCCGACTGTAAGTCATCATTACAAAACGCGTAAAACAAACACACAGTCACACCTCAGAGCCAGTGAGGAAGACAGAAAAAAAGGGAGACGTTTTACAAAACAGAGCCAGGATATAAATGACAGCAGGTGTGTGTGTGTGTGTGTGTGTGTGTGTGTGTGTGTGTGTGTGTGTGTGTGTGAGGGAGGGAGGGAGGGAGAGAGAGGGCGCAGTATGCCAGTATAAACGGCCTCCATCAATACTCTTCCAGCACAGTCTGGTATGGATTAGATAACAACCTACTGTCTCGCTCTCCTTCTATGTACAAAAAAGTACACATCAATATGAAATGATTTCACGTTTTACAAAATGACGTGTAAATTCCAATTTAATGCAGCATTTTGCATTGCGTAATTTTGCTAACCTTTCGTAAACACTTGGTTATCGTCATAACACACCACTTTAGCTACGCCTGTTTGAGGGCTGTCTTGTTTGAAGTAATGCATTGATTGTGTAACTTTTCTGTTAGCAAGGAAAGCATGTATGCTTCATAGCTTTTGGTTTATTATTCTAAACGCTACATTTTAGTATTGTTTGATTTGGTATCATAACTTTTGGGGGGTATAGTAATAATTAAACTTCCCAACTTTGCATGGTGGTGCAGTGGTTAGTGCTATTGCCTCTCAGCTCTGAGATCCCTGGTTCAATCCTGACCCGGAGCTCCACCTGTGTACAATCCTCACCGAGTCTGTGTGGGTTTACTCTGGTTTCCTCCCACATTCCAAAGATGTGTATTAAGTTAACCGGTGCTTCTAAATTGCCCTTAGAGGGAGTGTCTGATTGGTGCCCTGTCTAGGGTTGTTCCTGCCTTGTGCCCTGTGTTGCCGGCTATAGGCACCGGATTCCCTGCAACCCTGACTAGGATTAAGTGGATAAGAGAATGAATGAATGAACTTGTGATTTGGTAATCAACATTGAACTTTGAACATGAACTTTTAGTGCAGTATACTAACATATGCATTTTTGTAACCATTAGTGCAGTATCCTAGCGTTTAAGTGATGTAACTTTTGGGTAACTGTAATATTTAAATTTCTTAACTTTTGATATGTTATGGTAACAGCTACACTTCGTACATTTTGGTAGGCTAGTTTAACATTACATCGTTTGTATTTAGCTTTGTAAACATGACATTGTGTTACTTTTGGTTTGTTGTTGTAACATTTATATTTAATAACTTTCCGTACGTTATCGTAACGGTTACAAGCCATGACTTTTTCTAGAGTATACTGACGTTTACATCTAATAACTTTTGGTAGAGCAGCCTAACATTGAGGCTAGCCTACATTTCGTAACTTTTGCTAGAGTAGCCTAACTTTTACAATCCGTAACTTTTGCTAAGGTGGGTTAACATTTACAATTCCGAAATTAATTACAGCTAATAATTAATAAACCATATACAGCTGTTGTAATAAGCACTACTGCTCTCTTGCGTGCTTTTTCTCTCTCCCGCTCTCTCTCCTCATTAATCTGTAGAAGGTTCTGGAAGCAGCTGGAATTTCATCTCCTGCTGCTGTCTTTATCACGAGCGCGCACACACACGCGCGCCCCTCCATTTATTACACACCCCTAATCGCTTCCTCGCGGGTAACCGAACACCACGCGCCCGCAGCGGCACTTCAACACCTCACGCGCGCGCGCACACACACACACACACACACACACACACACACACACACACACACACACGAGTGCGTCACGGTCACACAAGCTTTTATGCACGCACAAACAGGCTTATACACGTACGTTGATGCACGCGCGCGCGCACACGCGCGCACACACACACACACACACACACACACACACACACACACACACCAGATCATACACGGATGATTTTGTGTGTGTGTGTGCTTGTGGGAACCAAATGTTCTCACAACGATAGATAATCGGACAGTTTTGACTTGTAATTACTGTTTTGAGGGTTCTCCCTTTAATTGCTTGTTTACAAAAAACTGCTCTTATATTAAAAAACCAAAAGTACCAAAAGGATTTTCGGTGCTTAGGTTAAGGTTAGGGTTAGGTGTTAATTAGCTTGACTAATCAATGGAATTAATGGTAGTCAATGGGAAGTCCTCACAAGGCTAGGGTGACTAATGTGTGTGTGCGTGTGTGTCTCGGGTGAGGGATAAAAAAAAACCACGTTCCGTAGCGAGCTCGAGAGCACGGGAGAAGCGGAGCGCGAGAGGCGATCGTAGAACGGCAGAGCACCAGCGCCTCCTTCTGCAGCACAGTGGAAATGCAAGACCATCATGCACTGGTCCTAAACAAAAATGATTTTATTTTACATAAAATAAAGAAGCTTCTTTTAGGAAAATATAAAGATCAAAAGATTTGCTTTAGGTTACTGAGATTCTGCTTAGGATTGCGCGTGGTTGTTTTGGTTGGTCCAAGGAAAAAAGCCCACGATTTTTAAAAAGAAAGAACAAAAAGACGGAAGCAGCATTTAAAAACCAAATGCAGTAAAAAAAAAAAAAAAGAGTAAAATAGCTTAAATTTTAATGTTTAATTGCATTAAGGTTAAGGCTTAGGACTGAGGTTTTCACAAATGGAAAAATAAAAAAAGCATTAGCAATAAGAAGATGTTATTATACATAAAGAGCAAAAATATATTGTTATATATTATATATTATATGTTTTTGCTGACCTGTGAAGAAAAGTGTTTATTTTACAAAAAGGAAAAAGTGTTAGAATTAAGACATAAGAAGAAAGCAACATTCATTAAACACAAGTATATAAATATAAAATATATAAATACTTAATTTGGGCTACTAAGGCTAAGGATAGCATTTAGATGCATGTTTTGGATGGTCCAAGAAAAGTGCAAAATTGAAAAAGAACAGAAGAAAGAAGGCAAAAGCCATTTATGAAAAGACCCTTCAATAGTGAAACAACAGGCCTATTTTAAGATTAAGGGTTATGCAAGTGTTTTTGACAAGTGCTTGTGTTTGAAATGTAAAAAATACAAATTTGAAAAATAAGAAAGACAACAGCAGGTATTGAAAAAAAACATAAAAGAGCAAAATTATGTTATTTGACATACTCGGATTAAGGTTATGATTAGATTTATTTGGGCTGATAGTGCACGTTTCCAAATAGGAAAACCGGAACAAAAATGCAATAAAAAAAGAAATAATGGCAAAAACATATATAGAACTATTTTATGGTATAACTATTTTATTTTTATTTTATGGGTTAGGGTGAGATGGTGTTTTTTAAAAGGTCCTTAAAAGATGCTTATTTAAAAAATTATAAGAAAGAAAATGACGCAGAATTTCTGGAACGAAACACCTTACTGAGTAAAAAAAAACATTTTAAGGAAGTGATATGTGATTTGGATGGTCAGGGAAAACGGTAGTTGTTAAAACGAGAACGAGAGAGAAATGTATAAATAATGTATTAAGTATTTCGCTATACACAAGTCAGTGAAACAGTGTTTAAACGTAGTAATACGTTGACCGCGTGTGTGTGTGTGTGTGTGTGTGTGTGTGTGTGTGTGTGTGTGTGTGTGTGTGTGTGTCTCTCTCTCTCTCTCTCTCTCGTCGCGCTGCTGTGCTCGTTCATCACAGTTCGGTGACGTCCTGAGACTCCTCGCGGCGCCGTTTCAGGCGGTTTGACGCGATGCGCGCGCGTTGATTCTGAATGTTTAACGAGTTTTTGATCAGCGTGATCTGTAATCTCTCAGCTCGCGCTCCAGCGCTTGCACGCGCCCTTCCTGCGGAGCGGGGGAAAGAGCTGCACGTGGGGATGATTAGACCGAGGAGCGTAATTAGATCAGACACGGGGAAGCGTGCGTGTGCGCGTGTGTGTGTGTGATTTTCAAGCCCGAGCGCAAGCACGAAGATGAGAGAGAGCAGAAAACGTTGACAGGAAGAAAAATGAGAGAAAATCCATTAGAGAGAGAGAGAGAGAGAGAGAGAGAGAAGAGCGTGGTATTTATATATTTATAGGGATCAACAGTCTCCACCATATATGGCAGTTTTGACCTTGTGATGAAATTTATTTGGTCCCCTGAAATATTAGCACGATCAACACATGGTGTGTTTTGGAAACCAGACTGCAACCAGCAAGACAATGTGGTTTCCCCAACCAGTATCAGTATAAACCCTAATAAATGCCCATCTATGGATGTGGCATTTATTGACAGTAATAGAGAATTGGTGGAGCAGTTAAGGACGTGGAGCCAAAGGTTGAGGGTTATGTTCCAGCACTGCCAAGCTGCCCAAGTCGGACCCTTCCCGATCCTCAAACGCTTGGATTATATCTTGTAATATCTTATCATTTATATCAAGTTAAACTCCTACTTTTCTTTGAAAACCCAAAATAACTGAGACGTTTGCTTCAGGATACTCAGGTCACGGTTTGGGTTAGGTGTAGTATTAATTAACTATGGTAATATTATGTCATGGGAAAGTCTATACAACGATAGAAAGCCAAACTTGTGCGTGTGTGTGTACGTGTGTGTTCTCAATACTAATCTGCATGCGCTGTTGTCACACAGTCCCCTGGCGGAGCTTCATGAACAGGCCCCAGGGCCAACAGCTTGGCCAGGCTCCCAGTCTCATACACAGAGTCAGACTGCTGCACAAACCATTGGTGTAACGAAGCAATCAGTCTAATTTGAGTAATTTGAGTAATTCGCCTGCAATTATACGCTTTACCAGCAGATTTCACCATACCTATAAATTACCATGTGAATGTCAGCGACCTCTGCTGGTAAATAAATGCAATTGTGAGCCTTGGGTCCTTTCTGTGTGGAGTCTGCAAGTCCTCCTCATATCTGCGTGGGTTTCCTCTGGGTGCTCCAGTTTCCTCCCACAATCCAAACACATGTAGGGTAGGTGAACTGGAGATACTAAATTAATACAATAATAATAAATACATACAAATAAATACAAATAATAAATCAATACAGATAAGCAGTCTTCCTAGTAGGGACCAGACAAATGTCCCCACAAGTTAAAAAATAGTCTGATATTTCTATCGCATTTGTCCCAATGTTGATATAATAACTTGCCCCCCACACACACATGCACGCACAACCCTATCACAAGGCATACACTCACTGAAGAAATACACACACACACACACACACACTTACTTTCCATAAATGCTTAATCCAATTCAGAGTTGTGGGGAGCCAGGACCTAACTGTAAGCACAGGCGCAGGATGGGATCCAGGACGGACACACACACACACACACACGCACACACACACACGCGCACGCACACACACTTATTACAGAGACGTACAGTTACTTATAGGTGTCCATGCATGCATAGCTACAAATACACACACAACTGTGGCCACACACACACACACACACACGTCTAAGCCCACATGAGTGGTTATTTAGGCCACTGATTCAGCTCAGAATGACCAAATATGGTAACGTTTCATTTTATTAATTTTCTCTTTTCCCACTTCCATATGCTGACCCCAGAATCAGTCCAGATTAAAGCTGTGATGATAAACAGTATTGCTGTGATGGCATATCATGGTCATTCTGTAGCACGTTTACAATTCTTTTCAAAGCAAAACAAGCTCATTTTTGCAAACTGGCTAAAAACTATAAATTGAAACCCATTATTCACCATGTATACACACATAGACAACCTTTCATTTTCAAATTGTGTGTTTGTGTGTGTCAATGTACAAATTTGGACAGAGTTTGTGATATCACAGGGCACCGCGACCGAACGTTTTGCCCAGTCATGTAGATAAGTGTGTGTGTTTAATGTGTACTGTTCACACACACACACGGCTTATCTCTGATTGGCATGGCTACTGTGCTTCTGAAAGCACACACTTCTGACTTTACTGTATTTTTTGAAAGAGGAGGGAAATAGTGAATCCCGTTTTATCTTTTGTAAAAAAAAAAAAGCAGGTTAAGAAGTGAGGACCTGAAAATAGTCCTCACTAGTCAGAATTCCAGGTTTTCCTATCATCGTAGTGACATTTGGTCCTCACAAGTATAGCAAGACAAGGAACACACACAAACACACACACACACAGTGTGATGTGAGAGGTTGCAAAGGCCCAGCAACACACTGATAAACCTGAACATGTTATAGCAGCATGACCCCCACCCCACCCACACCCACCCACACCCACACCCACACCCACACACACACACGCACATTTGTCTGCTATCATTGTGGGCACCACCCATTCCCACTGACATAATTATTACTGTAGCTAATTAATGCTACCCCTACCCATACCTCTAACCTTAACCTTAGCCCCCAGTAACCTAAAGCAAATCTTTTGACACTTTTGGTTTTTATAATAACATGCACCCACCCATCGCACTCACCCCATCACACACACATACACACACACACACACACACACACAGTGGGAAAACATGCAAGCAACTGTGTATTTGTGCAGTGACGGTACTATCCACTGTGCCATCGTGCCACCCTGTAGCTAAAGTTCTGTTAAGAATTTAAGAACCTAAGAATGTTTTCAGTATAAAATAGTAATTTATTACTTTTTTTGCAAGCTGCAGGAAAGGGCAGTTCCTGAGGACTTGCATTTTAACCCCAGACTGGGCTTGCAATGTTAAGGTCAGGTGGTGAGAGTGCAGAGTGCAGAGAGTGCAGGACTGGCGCTCCGTCTAGGGTGTGCCTTTGCCGGCACCTATTCAATTTCAGGATAAGGTCTGGACCTACCTTCACAGAGTCTCTTATTTTGTGTGCTGCAGGGTCATGCGTGTGTATGTTTCCCACACACATGAAAGTAGATACCACAACATACACAAAACGCCTGTCATAATGGCAATTTGTCATATCGTTCCCCCTAGTGTAATAAAACACGTTCCAGTGAATTGACATTAATTCAAGTCAAGTCAAGTCAGATCTATTTATATAGCGCTTTTTACAATGGAGCATTGTCTCAAAGCAACTTTACAAGTTTAGATTACCTCCTAATAACTACGTCCAATCTCAAATTCATCATTATTATATCAATATTTCTAAAGTTAGAAAATAAACACACCCAAACAGTATATCTACATTCCCTATTCCGTCAGCCACTTCTGCAAATGCATTGCTTATGCAAGAGCCTTGTTTTGGCCACAAACACCCTCATGCTGGCAAAACCAAACAACCCGAGTGCTGGTATCTGCTGACCTCAGCGACTTCATCTGATACTTCCAAAACACAAACAGTGAACAGAACTGAGAATCAGATTTATGTATATAGAGCTTTTTACAGTACAGCATTATCTTAAAAGAGCTTTACCAATATCTAGGTCCTCAGCCCCAGCTGAACAAACCTAGGGTGGCAGCGGCAAGGAAAACTCCTTTAAATTACAACAGCTCTCTGCTGACCATTAACACTTTAAAGAATCCATAAAAATCTTTTGTCTAAGACTGTCTAACAAATAAACACCCACAATTTGATGTTTCATAGTTTTGAACCAATAAACTAACCAATGTTCTAAAGCCCCACATCCCCATTTTGGTTTTCAGAATACCCTGGAAAACACACAGACTTTTTCCAATAGCAAAGCAGAGCACAAACACACACAAAAAAACACACAAACACGTACATGCACATGCACAAACAAATTGTCTTTCATAATCACAGCCAGTAAAACACTGCGGACATTCAGACAATGTTCTGTTAGCAACACACACACACACACACACACACACACACACACACACACACACACAGTCACAGTCAATAAAACACTTCATACATGCAGAGAATGCTTTAACAGCAAACAAACTAAACAAAATTTAATCATATAGCCCTGT
Source organism: Ancistrus triradiatus (assembly GCA_025084515.1). NCBI lineage: Eukaryota > Metazoa > Chordata > Actinopteri > Siluriformes > Loricariidae > Ancistrus > Ancistrus triradiatus. Next base: position 543,155 of record JAJAGP010000216.1, on the reverse strand, counting down.
CCAGGGGTGTCACTGCCTTGTGCCCTGTGCTACTGGTTAGGCCCCAGCATCCCATGACCCAGAATTTGATTAAACGAGTATGACAAAATACTAACTGAATATTTACATTTATGTTATTTAGCAGACGCCCTTATCCAGAGCGACTTACAATTGATACAGTCTTACAATCCAAGCAATTGTGGGTTAAGGGCCTTGCTCAAGGACCCAACAGTGGCAGCTTGGCAGAGGTGGGATTTGAACCCTGGACTTCCAGTCCATAGTCCAGTACCTTAACCACCAGGTATATATATGGAAACTTCTTCATAACTAAAGACAGACAGCAAGGGCTGCTGGCCCCTGCCTAGTTCTGCACTCACGCTAGCTTTAGCTTTTCTGCCTTTGATATTTTTGTCAAATTCATCAGGGTGATGCTGTTTTAAATGTCTTATTAAATTCTTCCAAACATATTTGGAGATTTTCCACCACAACTTACCTTGCAAAGCAAACAGCACTCCCTGTAAAGTAGCCTACTTCCATGGCTGTGTCCGAAATAGATCCCTCCTCCCTTATTAGTATTGCGCTATATAGACCTAGGGAGAGACTATTGAGTAGAAATAAAATTACAACTCAACTGAAATCTAACACTTCCTCATCATTGTCAGCACAGGTCACATAAACAAACATGTGAGAGACTGAGCCGTGTTTAGACCTCTGTACATACATGAACTGAATACTGATCCGGCGACTGGCAGATTCTAGTAGGGAGGCCACGTGGCGAGCGCCTTTGCTGTGGCGCGACACGGTGCCCCACACTGCTGGTATAATGGATGAGGATCTACAGGCCCAGCTGCAACATTTGTGGGCAAATGTGCCACAGGATAACATACAGGACTGTGGTAGCCTAGTGGGTAAAATACTGGACTATGGACCAAAAGGTCCAGGGTTAAAATCCCACCTCTGCCAAGCTGCCACTGTTGGGTCCTTGAGAAAGACCCTTAACCCACAATTGCTTGGATTGTAAGATTGTATCAATTGTAAGTCGCTCTGGATAAGGGCGTCTGCTAAATGCTGTAAATGTAAATGTAATACAGAACCTGTTTGCCTCCATGCCCAACAGTATCTCATCTTGTATCCAGGCTAGAGGCAGCCTAACAGGGTAACTAGAACCTCCTTTCAGTTGTACAGTTTTCTCCAAATACACTTATCCTTTTATCTAAAAAGTTATCTAATAAAATGTATCTAATATTGTAATCACTTACACACATCATAATTACATTCATACATTTAAAGTTCCATATTTTTTATGGAAAATTTTTATGGAAAAAACAAGCAAGCAAGCAAACAAACAAACAAAAAACAAATTAAAAGGGTATTTTCCTTGTGGGGATCTGCAAATAAGGAAGAAATGTTAGATCTTTTCATCTTTTCATGGACATTTGGTCCTCACAATGATATACTTAACTTGGCCCATACATCTGTGATCCACCTGTACCCAAACACACACACACGCGCACACACACACGCGCACACAGTGGGTAAACAGGTGTGTTGCTAAAGGCTGTGTGTTGAGTGACAGCAGCAATACCAGTTCCCTTTGCATCATCCAGATTGCAAAGCAATGTAATTGTGCGTGTATCAGTGCTGGTCAACAGATTCCCGGCTAAATCTAGCTCCAGCCAGTTAGTGTGCGTGTGTGTGTGTGTGTGTGTGTGTGTGTGTAAGGGGAACAGGTGGTTATCACTTCTAGTTATCCGCATGTTTGTTTCCACTTATCTTGCCAGCTAAATCCAGCCACGGACTACTTGCGCGTTTGTGTGTGTGTTTTAAACGTTTAAGCTCTCTGACCTTAAAAACCTTTATTCATCTACAAGTAAGCCAATCCACCCCCTGACGTGTCTTGGGAAGGTCGGAGGAAACCAGAGTATCTGGAATAAATAGAAGCAGACAAAGTCAGAACCAAAACTCCAAAATGCCAAACCCCACAGCGGCTGTAAGTGAAGGCTGTGCAGTACAAACCTAATAAAATTATGTTTAAATAGTTAATTCTTGTTAAATGACTGACACTGATTATTACTATATACATCACAAATGTATTGAACGTCTTTGATC
>JAJAGP010000216.1:396067-536067 GCA_025084515.1 Ancistrus triradiatus | reverse complement strand
TCCAGGACAACATCTGTTAAAAAATAGATGGAACTCTGTTCAATGTCTCAATTCACGCACTGATTTATAAAATGTCATGGGGGGAAAAACTGTACCATGAAGCTTAGTTGAAGTTATAAGACGCAAGAAAACAGCGAAACCAAACATTCATATTTACATAATTTAGCAGATGCTTATCCAGGGCGACTTACAAGTAGTGATACCATCTCAGTATTTACAATCCAAGCAATTGTGGGTTAAGGGCAAAACAATGGCTTCTTGACTTGTATAACTTGTGTTTAGCTAGTTTTTTCATGTCTTTCAAATGCTACAGTTCATCTCTAAAACTACCCAGCTAGAATATAGAATCTGTTCTAACAAATACTCCTTGATAGTCTTTATTTAATTATTCCTCCTCTCATTTCACATTAAGCAATTCTGTTAGGCTACAGCATAAAGATATCTATAACTGATAGCTAGAGTTTGTCTACCTTGTCCACTTTTCCTAACCCTAAATGTATGGGTTTAAATGTTAACATCGTGACGTTTCCATAATTGTTATGAAACAAAGTGTAACTTTAGCTTCAGCCATGTTTGTTCTTCCACTTTTTTGCATCCCAAATGCTAAAGTTCATCTCTTGAAATGTCCAAATACTAGTGGAAGCTGTTCTAACAAAGATTTGTTTGTAGATGTTTTCAGTCACCGAACTATGTGAGGAAAGCTAAGCTAAGTCTAGCTAAGCATTTTTAGATATAGCTAGCATCTGTTCTGCTTCCATTTTCTACAGTTCATGTGTAGAGGTGCAAATGCAACAAGGTAGAAACAAGACAGATTTTAAAAGTTTAACAATCAGCTAAATTATTTTGTGAGGAACCAAAGCACAGGAACCTTTGTTTATGCATGTGTAAACAGTCTGTACATTACTGTCTATAGATTTTAGAGACATACCATCAGCCGGCAACAAATTCCTTGGTGAATAAAACTGACTCTGATTAAGCGTGATCTTCTTCCATCACAGCTCAAATCTAGAAAATCATGCTCGAAGAACCTGAACTGAACACAGGCCATTTCAAACTGTTAAAACTATTAAGAAAGCTCTGTAAGAACAGATTCGGTTCCTATGCATGAACTGTAGCGTTCGGGATACAAGCCGAGGAAGAGCAGTGAGAAGGAAAACATGTGGCTTAAAAATCCTAAATAATTTATGGGATGCATCGAATCTCTGACGTTGCTTGTGGAAAATCTTTCATGCCACAGGCTGATGTTACATCAGCTGCTCAGCCTGACAAACAGAAGTGTCTTAAAGTACCTTGGTCGGCTTTTTCCTCAGGGAAAACTACGGCGGCAGCTTACAAACGTTACTTTAGCAGCTCGACTAAAGTTCATTAGATCCACGTTAGATGATTTTAGCAGCATTGTGGTATGATGCAAGTTCCTTCCAACAACAGGATTCTGATTATAGAGGGATTTTTGGGTTTGGTCTTAGGTTCAAAAAACATTTATTGTATTTTAAAGAGACTGCCTTAGTCTTACTTGATGTTTAAGAGAACCGACTAACATCTTCTGTATCCCTGAGCTTAACAGATACAGTTGCAGAGAGATTATCATCTGCTATGGGTCACAATGTTTCAGCTGACCACTGTGGTGTGTATGTATGTATGTGTGTATATATATATATATATATATATATATATATATATATATATATATATATATATATATATATATATATATAATATATATAACCATCAGAAATCCCTTCAGAGATTTTTTTTGGTTCATATCAACATTATGGTATCTCCTATTCCATGATATCCCAAAGGTGCTCTATTGGATTGAGATCTGGTTACTGTGGAGGCCAAGTGAGTACAGTGAACTTGTCATGCTCAGGAAACCAGTTTGAGGTGATTTGAGCTTTGTGACATGGTGCTGGATGTAGCATCAGATGATGTGGTCTTAAAGGGATGCACATGGTCAGTAACAATACTCAGGTAGGCTGTGGTGTTTATACGATGCTCAACCGGTATTAAGGGGCCCAAAGTGTGTCAAGAAAATACCCACCACACCATTCCACCACCACCTTCAGCCTGAACCGTTGATACAAGCAGGGTGGATCCATGCTTTCATGTTGTCTACACCGAATTCTGATCCTACCATCCAAATGTCACAGCAGAAATCGAGACTTATCAGATCAGGTAACGTTTTTTCAATCTTCTATTGTCCAGTTTTAATGAGCCTGTGTGAATTGTAGCATCAGTTACCAGTTCTTAGCTGACAGGAGTGGCACCTGGTGTGGGCTTCTGCTTCTGTAGTCCATCTGTTTCACGGTTTGATGTGCTGTGCGTTCAGAGAAGCTCTTCTACATACCTCGGTTGTAACAAGTGCTTATTTGAGTTTTCTCTCAGCTCGAACCAGTCTAGCCATTCTCCACTGACCACTGGTATCAACAAGGCATTTTCACCCAGAGAACTGCCGCTCACTGGATATTTCTCTTTTTCAGACCATTCCCTGTGAACCTAATAGATGTGTGTGCTTGAAAATCCAGTAGATTAGCTGTTTCTGAAATATTCACACCAGTCCGCCTAGAACCAACAACCATGCCACGTTCAAAGTCAACTGACTCACCGTTTGTTCCCATTCTGATTCTTCAGCAGGTCATCTTAACCATGTCTACATGTCTAATGATTGAGTTCAGGTGTTCATTGCCACCCCCTTTGCCCCAGTGGTATAAAATCAAGCACATACTAATGCAAGCGGCACAGACAAACATTTATTAAACCTTGCACTGATAACAGGTCCTTTGAGGTCAAACCTAGACACCAAGTCCCAGTCCTGGAGACCTGGAGCAGCTGTGTTTCTTATTCCTGGTGATTGATTGTGTTTTCTTGCTCTAACACACCTGGCTTAACTCATCTGCTCATTAACACCATTTGCTGTGCTGCCCAAACCTGTGGTAGAGCTTCTGCAAAATAAAATTCCTCAGTATAACAACACATTAGAATAACCAACTGACTGTAAATGATACCTGGGCATCAGCACAAAATTTAAAGACGACTGCTGCAGGAAATCGCAGGACACCTGTGCATTATCTGGACTGTTTGAGAATGTTTACATCACATCCGTAGGCAACCGGCATGCTGTCTCATAAGTCCGTGGGAGGGACATAAAGAATCAACGCATTACGTTAAGACACTAAGTCCATGTCTTGAATCCCTTTGTTATACTACAACGTATATGCTATGCTTGATCATACATGCATGTCTCGGGTAAGCTATTCATAGTGAGAGATTTGCGTAGGCTGAAGCCACAAACCAAATAGCAACAGCTTTAACACGCTATGCTTAATGTAGTGCTCATTCCAGACATGCACCAACGATCAAAAATACACCAATGAATGTACAGTTTGGATGAACAAAGCGTAAAAGCAGATGGTCAGCTGTTGTTCAGACCAAGTGAAGAGTGTAATCTACAGGGACAATACATAAAATGGATTGCAAATTATGCTATGGCATGTACTACGTCTGCATTTAATTTGCAAGATGAATTAGATTTCTTTCTCAAAAATTTTTTTTGACCAAAATGTCCGCATTGCAAATTCCATGATACCAGTTCGGATCGTAGTCGCTTTCACTGGTGTATCCAGAGTGAACATAATGTTGACAACGCATGGGTATCAGGACCAAGTAGCGGTTGTTTTTTTTTTATTTGTTTTATTTGACGTCGCATCAGCATTCACGACCGGAGCACGGTTACATCAACACTAGTCAGACACTCAGGGCCAATTTAGAGCGGCCAATTAACTTAACCCATGTCTTTGGAATGTAAGAGGAAACCAGAGTACCTTGCAGTAAAGCCTGGCAGACACAGGGAGCACATGCAGACTCCACATGGGCAGAGTCCAGGGTCAGTATCGAACCGGGATCTCTGCACCAATGTGCTGCCCCTATGGAGTAGGGTGGGTTAGGACAAAAACCAATTAGCAGTATTAACACAAGATTCCACAATGGATTACCGTATTTTTCTGACCATAAGGCGCACTTAAAATCCTTTAATTTTCTCAATAATCGACAGTGCGCCTTTAAATGCGGTGTGTCTAATGTATGAATTAATTCTGGTTATGCTTTCTGACCTAGAACCGATTGTAGATGGTACACAGCGCTCATAAATCTGTCAAAAATGTTTTAGCATGGGTCTTGGTAAGTTACGAAGCTCACGGCCACCGTAGTGAGCAGCATCGCGGAGTAATACGGTATGTGCTTCAGCATTAGGGTACGTGCATTCATTCATTCATTTTCGAAGCGGATTTCAAACACAGCGCTATCAGTCACGCAGTACAACATGGACATAGAGCAGCTGTGAGAGAATTTCAACATTAACGAATCAATGGTACGGAAGTGGAGGAAGCAAGAAGACGCCCTGCGCCAGGTAAAGACCAAACTGAGCTTCTGAGGGAACTTAAGAGTTTTGTTTCATTTAATGCGCCTTATAACCCGGTGCACTTTATGTAAGAACATAGATCCGTTAGCAGTCAATCATTGATATTGCGTCTTATAATCCGGTGCGCTTTATGGTCCGGAAAATACGGTATGCTGTATATGAAAACGTCCAGTTCTGAGCTTGATCATTTTCACCATTACTTTTCTTCACACTGAAATTAGCTCATTAATTGTAATTCATAGTTGAGAATCTTGGCAGGAGTTACTGTTGTGATACTGATGATCCTCCCACCAGTGTCCCTCACTCAAACACAGTCAATAGTGTCTGTACTATGGAGTGGGTTATACCCACTGGTCCTCAAACCTGGGTTCCTGCAATGTATGTTTTTTTTTTTTCTTTTCCAGGTGATATCTGCTCTTCACAATTCTTGGAGTAAAGCATTTCCATCATTCATTCACATTTTTATCCGCTTAATCCATAACACGGTCTCGGGAGAGCCGTGCCTAACCGGCAACATAAGGCACAAGGCAGGAACAACCCTACACAGGGCGGCAATCCAACATAGGGCACGCACACTCGCACATTACGGCCAATTTAGTGTAATCAATTAATCTAGTGCATGTCTTTGGACCGTGGGAGGAAACCAGAGTACCCAGAGTAAACCCATACAGCCTCAAGGAGGACATGCAGACTCCAAACAAAAAGGGCCCAGACCACTCCACCTGGGATCGAACCCAGGACCTTCTCGATGTGACGCTACCTCATTTCTATCATTTATAATTTAAACCTTTTGTATTTGACATACCAACCAAAAACAAGACAATCAGAATAGCACTTACAAAATTTATTTTCAGTTTGTGATAGAAAAAACAAACACACATGACAAGCCTTAGACATGTAAGCATGATGCAGTTTATCTCCTGGAATCATCAACATTGCATAAAACTACAGAATGATCATTCGATTCCATCTCACTGATTAAGGCTCGTTTAGTAGACGATTAGTAGCACTTTGTACTTAATCATGATAGTCAAGGGATAACCAGAGCTGGGTGATATGACTATAGTATCAATAATAATACTAATAATAATGAGATGACACACATTACCACTCAAATGTTCAAATTTAGTCAGTGCAAGAAGAAACAAGAACAATGTCTTTGGTTTCCTAATTTAATCTTAAAGTATTCATTTTTGGCTTATTTTAAGTGTTTAACAGACCTCCAGGAGCTTATTTATTAATGTACCGCTTAATTGTCTTTAGGCATTGATGAGAATCGCCAGCAGTCTTTATAGTTTCATAATTGGCTGCATATCTGATAATCATGGCTGTTAGCAGTACTGTGATATTTCTGTCACATCACCCAGCCCTTTAAACCATTGCATATTATTAAATTAAAAAAGGTACGAGTTTGGGTCCATCTTTCATTTAGGGCGTTTGCACTTTGCATAATCAATTCATTAATGATAGTCTCCAGTCAGGGAAATGTTTTTAAGAACAGCTGCGTGTGTTAAACTAATTATATTAGTCTGAAACACCCACACGATGTCAAAAACAAAGTGTCTAAGTGCATTAGCAATAAAGGGAACAACGTATCATTTTTTTTTTTAGTAGGGAATCAAAGTGCCGCCAACATCCGCTCTGTGGTCCGGAACACACACCCATAAGCCGCGCACAGCTTCTCAAAGCCCACAGCCACCGATCCCGATCTCCTGCTTGTATCGGTTCGTGAGGGTGTTGGCTTTGCGGGTGAGCTCGCCAAGCACCGTGTGGAGTCCGTTCAAGTGGAAGCGGAAGAGCTGCTCAAGATCCTCACCGTCCGGTTCGAGCTCAAGAGTGCCCGGCTTGTCCTTGCGCCGGTCTTCGGTTTGCACGACACCCCATTCGATGTCGTTGCGGATGGACTTGAGCAGCACATAATAGCCGTGCATGTCACCAGTCTGGAAAAAAGCAGGGGCCACGGAGTTGCCGGTGGGTCGCATAGGACTCTTCACCTGCTCCGTGTCGTCCAGGGGGACGTCCCGGAGCAGGCTCGGGACCATCACGGTCTGGTCCATGTTGTTAACGGCACCGATGAAGCGGGTCATGGCACTGAACAACGAGTTCCTCTGGTTACACGAGTCGCAGATTTGCATCATCCTGGAACGTGATTATTTAAACCTAATGCGGCGGCTTTATCCGATTAAACCAACAGACTGAGATTTTAATACTCAATCCAGTCTGAAAAGCCCAAAGATCCGTTGTTATTATAACCGTGATGCTGTTGCCCGTTCTGCACACGCACACCAGTGACCTGAAATAACACAAGAGGATTAGCTCAGCCTTTTGTCACAGCTGTGCATGCGCATTATGTGCAGTGACTGGATCCCACAGGAGCCCTGGGCAGGTTACAGAAGCTTTTAAAACATTTTAAGATTATTCAAATATAACAGTACATTGTAGACTGGAAAGTGCCAGCTAGTCAGCCTCAATAGATGAACTACTCTCATAATACTGTAGGTAAGTGTCAAACCCTGTTATCAGAATGTTGCCAGAAAATGCTTCTCAGTGTACGTGGATAGCAGGAGCCTATTTATTCCCCATGGTAAAAAGCTTATCTCATTCCTGTTTATTCAAAACCTTCCTCCTCTCAATGATTTCAGTGGAATAGATTTTCTGGGAGAAGTTTCATCTTTGAAATGGTACAATATAAAAATAAATAAATAAAACAACCATTGCCTCAGAACTAACCACTAAATAAAATAAAGAGGAAGGTGTACGTAGAAGTAAGAATCCATTCAGACCACCAATCATGTAGATCTACTTATGATTTCCTTGATTGCTTTTCGTTACAGCAGGTTTGTGCTTCAGGCAATCAGGGAACCAAGATACTCCAAACGTTATATTGAAAATTCAGATAGCAGGACTTTGACTGTATATGGAAGTTGTACCAATAAAAAAAAAGAAAACAAGCAGGCTTCCTTGTTTAGTTTTCACTTAAAGTGCATGGCTCTGTCCATCACAAAGACGTGCTACGTATTATGTAAACGTTCTGTGTTAATATTTTCCCACCAGCAAGAACAGATTCAACCGTGATAATGTTCTGAACCCGTCTAACCGTCCTTATTTATGCATTTGTTTACCTCGGTATAGATTTGCACTAAAGTTCATTCCTCTTCAGCAATCGGTTTATCGCAGTCAGGGCCAGGGGGTCAACCCACCTACTAAAGTGGAAGGACACCTGAGAACCTTAAGAGAACCTATTAAAAACAAAACACCTACACAAGATCCTGCCTGGGGTTGAGTTGCACCTACCACAGCTGAAAGCACTTCTAATCTCTCACTCTCTTATACACACACATTTGAGATATATATATATATATATATATATATATATATATATATATATATATGTGTATGTATGTATGTATGTATGTATGTGTATATATATATATATATATATATATATATATATATATATATATATATATATATATATATATATACGCACTGATTATCCTACAAAAATATGATCTTTTATTAAATGTCACTATGCCCAGAACTGTAATGGGATCCTTGTGAGGTGGTTTCTTCCGTGGAAACCAGAAGGTGATTAAAGCTTAAAATAAAAATAAAAAAATATTTAAATAAACAAACAATCAAACAAAAAAACAAGTAAACAAATAAAATACTAAGCGATTGATGACAACAAATTTAACCTCCAAAGCGATAATAATATGGCTGTATCTCTACATTTTCCGTCGTTAGCGCTAGCTAGCGCGCAACACAAATACCTAAAACATGCGGTGCATGAATAAAAACTAACCTTCAGACGTTATTTGGTGTCCCCGGTGTTCGATAAAGGTTATCATAAACTCAGCAGAGGCGGCAGACAGACGGCTCCTAACGGGAATACACACTAAACAATACCGGCTTCTCCCCGAAGCTAATCCCGGTACTGGCGTTGCCCAGTTTGCGACACAATGAACTCATGAATATTAATGAGTAGAAAGCATCAGCCCACGGCTTTCAACCAATCAGAGTGCATCCTGCTGATACGATTAGGACTCGGCATCCAATCCGTTGAGAGCAGTGAGTGGGAACTGAAGCAGAATTCCAAGTCCCTTACTCGATCCGTAACGAACAGAGCTGCTTTAGTTTCATTATTTACGACGTGTAAATGGTATTACAACGCGAATATCACAAAACTTTATTCTTTACGAGGGTAAGACAGTAACGAAATAACAGCGTAATGTTAAACATATATCGTTTTATGCAAAAGTCTGAGGCCCCTTCCTCTGCGAGGTATCACCAGCACATTCATTTCAGACCTTATGTAACACTAGTAGAACTGCTAAGGTGGCCAAACTTTTTTTAAACGTGGAGAAATATTTAACATTTAGTTTCACCGTACCTATTTTCACTGTCAGATGGACTGTCACTATAAAGTACATGCTGTCACACAAATAAATTGTTAAATGCATGTTCTTAGGTCAATAACAGTCTGATTTTCCCAAAGCCCATTTAGCATCAGTAACACAGGGGTGTGAGAGGGTGTTTCACAACCTGCTTTGTTCATCTTCCTGTTTGTTCTGTCTCCAAGCAGAAAGCTTGATTATGCAACTTTGGAGTTCAAACCTGGTGCAATCCTTCCTTAGGACATGTGCCAGAACACCTTCAATTTTTATTGTTGATTACAAAATTTCACACCTCTCGGATATTGGACTTTTAGACATTGGACTTTCAGGAGAACTTAAAAAGACCCAATTTAGGAGGCACAAACCTCACAAGATTTTCATAACCTGGTTTAAATCATATCTGACGCATATCAGGTGCTTTTTCATTCGCCTAAGGAATACTTTGTCTGAAACTGTTTCTGCGGAACAGTGTCCCACAGGGCTCCATTCTTGGTCCTATTTTATTTACAATTTACATGCAACAAACCATGTTCATCAGCTTTCTTAAGCTTAATTCTCAGAAGACTGAGTTTTTGTTTGTTGGCACCAAATCTGTACTCTCCTCCATTTCTACCTCCTCCTTACCTATCGCAGGCATGTCTGTTCCCTTGTCCCCTACTGTTCGTAATATTGGTGTTCTTTTTGACTCAACTCAACTGTCATTTATTCCCCACATTAAATCTATTTCTAAGTCTGCTTTCTTCCATCTTCGTAACATTGCTCAGGTGCTCCCTTTCCTTTCTCACACTGCTGCAGAGATTCTTATCCATGCTTCTGTTTCCTCCTGCCTTGATTGTTGCAGTTCTCTTCTTTACGGTCTTCCCTCAAAATCAATTTGAATTCTGCGGTACATCCAGAACTCCGCTGCTTGAATCCTTACACAAACCAAAAAATTTCATCACATCACTCCTGTTTCATCCCAGCTGCACTGGCTCCAGGTTCATAAACGCATCCAGTACTCTACTGTATCTCTGATTCCAACCTTCTCTCTGTCCCTAGGTTCAGGCTTTCCTCCATGGGTGGGAGATCCTTTGCTGTGGCAGCTCCCACCCTTTGGAACTCTCTTCCGAATTCTGTTCAGTCTGCTTCTACCCTACTAGAATTTAAATCACTTCTAAAAACTTTTCTATTTTCGTCTTCTACTAATGTTTGATGTGTCTGCTTGTCTTGAACGGTGCGTCTCTTTGTCGAGTGTCTATTGTGAACAACTTATGTTGTATTTGTTTTTAAGCGTGTTTGCGGTGTGTGAATGGTGCTATATAAATTAAACTTATTATGTAATGAAATGTACCAACAGGTTGCAAGACCACAGTAACCCAAGTCAGGGTGTCCGAAACTTCAAGGTCAAAAGGCCATAATGTTTAAGATTAAAATTTGGATGCCAGATAATCACAAAATTCTATAAGGATTTAATGCCCTTACCAAGGACCAACTCAGGATGCCAGAACCTCACAAAGACCGAGTGTTTGGAAGCCCAAACCGTTTCAAGAACTGTACAGGCCCAAAATAAGAATGCAAGAATGATAATGAAGTCCACATCTGGAAGCCAGGACCTCACAAGAACCTAATCAGGATCTGTAAATTCACTAGACGTCAGTGATCCCCAAATCAGGACACCAGAACTTCACGAATGCTAAAAGTAATGGTGGAAGAACTTCCCAAGGCCAAAATCAGGATGCACAAGTGATACTGAGATCCAAGTATGAATGCCAGAACCTCATCCAAATCAGAAGGCACAAAGCTCACAGGTCCTTCTCAAGTATTCAGGAACCTCAGTGAGACTTATACCAAAATACCCAACACCTCTATGACCCAACTCGGGATGGCAGAACCTCACAAAGTCAAAATCTGCATGAACGCATGTTTCTGAGGCCAAAGTCCAGAATCTTTCCAAGACCCAACTGGACCCTAAAAAGGCTCGGGTCCGAATCCCATAATCTCAGTTAAACCCAAATCATGATGTCCGAACATCTGTAATACCTCAGTCAGAATGCCAGAACCTCACCCAGACTCAAATCATGTTAGGAGAACTTAAAAAGACCTAAATCAGGAGGCACAGACCTCAAAAGATTGTCATAAGAACCTCAGTGAGACTTCAGCCAAGATGTGTGCATATCTCATAAGACCCATATCATGCTCTGAGAAATGTGCAGTGCTCAAATTAGGATGTAAGAACATTTCTGTGACCCATATCTGAATGCCAGAACCTCACCAGGACCCAAGAACCTTACCAAGAAGCAAATGAGGACAAAATAGCCTCATTTACATTCAAAACAGGATGCCACAACCTCATAAAGAGCCAAATTAGAATGCAAACCCCTTAACTCTGGACTCTTCAGTTCTATACCTAAATCCTAACTTAGCTGGAAGGTTTGTGTAAATGTTTCTATGCTAGAGCTTGTACAGTATTCTAATGCTGTCAGAAGGTACTCAGCATTTGAGATAAGATTCACAAACTAGAGATTAGAACACAGACTGAATTATGTTCTGCACAGACAGTTTCGTTGTGCAATGCACTGCGTTGGCTTGACTCCCTATGACATTAGTTGCATAATAAATCAAGACATGTGCAATCAGAGACTGCAGTAAGGCAAGTTATGACATGACAGCATGCAAATTCTTCCCTAGCATCTCACGCACTGTGCAAACTTGTTGAGTTGGGTTCGTCTAGTGAATCAATAGTATCAAAGGGAGTCAATACTGTTTGTTCCTTTGGTCAGCAGGAACATGACATATCGAGACACTTCTAAGACATTAAGGTCTGACATCAAACATGTAGATAAAATCCATTACAGAGTATGTAATGTTCTTTGTGTTAGACCAAAATAAGGTCCTAATTCCAAAGCAGACTGTATTTCGCAGACCTTTTCATGCTCTAGACATTGACTTGAGAACTCTGAAAACCCTGTAACAGTAATTCTATATGTTATATGCAAAAAATCTAAATACCACACAAATGTGCTACTCTTACTCAAAGCTTTGAACTAAACCAACCAGCTCACAAGATAAATAACAACCTTATAACTACTCAAGAATACAAGAATACTTGGAAAGAACTCGGAAAGAAGAACACTGTAAATTATCTCACGGAGTCACTTTCATACATAGGACACTCTAGCTCTATACATTCTAGGATATCAAGTACAAATATTTACTTTCCGACGACATGACAATCGATTTACCTCTCAAACAAACATCACATGACCACTTTTCAGTCCAAAGTGTTTTATTTTTTGGAGAACATTACAGGCAACAATCTTCAAAGTTTGTCTGGTGAAAAGTAATCTGTACATTTTAATATTTCAAACCTTCCTACATGTCCAAACCAAATGAATAAAAATCTTAATAATTCTTATTCATGCGTCTTAACTGTCTGAAGGAAACATATGGCAAATTGAACTGTAGGAAGGCTTAACAAACAGTAGCTTAAACAAGAAATGTTTAAATGCTTCATTTAACTTATTAATCACAGATTAAAACATCACAGTAAATTACAAACCTGACAACATCTGCAGTCTTTTTTTCACAGGAGACAGAGGCAAAGTCCATGTACACCCAGCGATCACTTTATGAGGTACGCCTAAGATGTTTCTACACTCACTGTCCATTTCATCAGTTCCACTTACCATACAGAAGCCCTTTGTAGTTCTACAGTTACAGATTGTAGTCCATATGTTTCTCTACATACTTTGTTAGTCCCCTTTACTCTGTTCTGTAATGGTCAGGACCAGCACAGATCAGATATTATTTGGGTGGTGGATCATTCTCAGCTGTTAAGCAACAGATGAGCTACTGTCTCTGACTTTACATCTACTATATGGAGCAATATAGTAGGTGTGTCTAATAAGAGTGCACAGTCAGTGCTATATGTGATCCACTCATACCAGGACAACACAAAACTAACACACCACTGCATGAGTGTCACTGCAGTGCTGAGAATGGTCCACCACCAAAATAGTACCTGATCTGTGCTGGTCCTGTTGGGGTCCTGACCATTAGAGAAGAGTACAGGGGACTAAAAAAAATGTAGTGAAATAGATGGACTTCTGTCTCTAATTGCAGAACTACAAAGTGCTTATATGTTTTAAAAGGAACTGCTCAAATGGACAGTGAGTGTAGAAACAAGGAGATGCCCCTAATAAAGTGATCGGTGAGTGTATATTACATGAGCAGAAATGTACAGATCCTGTGGTTCAAACTAGCCAGCATTGCTGTACCCGTGAGTACCAGTGGAAGTTTCTTAACCTTTCCATTTTCGCTATGATTTAAATACTACACTAAGGCATGTTTTACTACAATGTGCTCAATCACCTTTTAGCACTGATTGAGCTGCTGTATAACCAACTAAAACCACACAAGAAATGAAATTTAAAAAAGTTTAAATAAAAATCCAAATGTAAACTTGAAATACATTTTTTAAACCTTAAGTCAGCGGTTCTCAATGTGGGGCTGGTGTAGAGCTACTTTTTTGGGATAAGGAGGGTTGCACAGCAAGGCAAATGAATGAAGCATGTTTGTGAGAATCACAATTTTTAAAATACATTCCAGTGGAGTTTGGAAGCAATATACGTGTACGTGTCTGTCAAAGTAGGGGCTCGAAAATATTCTCATCTACAAAAAGGGGGCACTACAGTAAAAGTTTGAGAACCACTGCCTTAAGAAAACAGATTGTTAGAGGCTTCTGGTTGTGGTTTTGTTTTATTTTTAATTGTTTTCTGCACGATTCCGATATGATGATTTTATATAGCCAACAATCAAAGACTTAAATTATGTATTCCTTAACATCAACCAAAGGAAAATATTATATTACTTTATGAAAGATGATTAAATAAAACATTATACAGATTGTGGACCCAGCTGTAGGCATCTCCTACTAACTCTTGAGTGTTTCTCTTTTTGGTGGACATAGTAACCATGGAGGTTCATGCACTTTAGATTAAGCTAAGCTAGTTCAAAAAAATGTAATCTCTTTGTCTTAAGCCTTAAAATTGTTCATATCAACACCATAACAATTGGGCTTTCCAAGGTCACATCCATCCCCAATCACTCCAGTTCTCGCCATTGTAGTGATAAACATCTCCAGCATAACCACTGGTGTAAGCAGCTTCACACCCATTCCAGTGAGCTTGTTTATAAGGCTCATTGTGGCCAACGTTAGGATTGATGTGATCAACAGCGTGGCGCCTCTGGTTCTCGTCAATAATTGCGAGATTATTTATAGTGCCGTGTCCACCTTCAGCCTGCCTCTGCTTCTCGTCTTCACTGCTATCGCTGTCGCCATCATCAAACATTTTCTCATCATTGTTATCACCATCATCGCTCATCTTCTCATCATCACCGCCACTGTTATCACTGTCACCATCTTCAGACATTTTCATATCGTTGTTGTTTCCGTTGTCGCATGTCTTGTTCTCATCACCAGCAGCATCATCCTCACTTTCATCAGCACCACCATGTTCGCCATGATCTGCGACTTTATGCATCTCATTTTCATGGTCGCGATCGGCACTTTTTTCGACTAGGTTTACTCCATCATTTCTCCTTGCATTCACAATAACAGAGGAGGTGATCACGGGAATAGTATGTCCAACAGTAAGCCTCTCAGTTTTGTCATCACCGCTGTCAGTATTGGCAACATTCTGTCCATCATTACTCTTCTTGGTCTTGTCGTCACTACCACCAGCATTGGCAAGGTTCTCTCCATTAGTACTCTTGTTATTGTCTGCAACACCATTCTTATCAATATCGTTTTGTCCTCCGTTATGTCTCTTGGTCTTGTCATCATTGCTACAGTAACTCCCAATGCCCTTTCCATCTTTACTCCTCTCAGTTTTGTCATTACCACCACTGTTAGCAATGATGGACTCTCTGTCATCATTACTCTGCCTGTTCTTGTCATCACCAGCACTAGCGGTGGTCTCTCCATCATCATTCTTCCTGTTCTTGTCAGCACCGCCATCTTTCTTGCTATTTTCCAGGCCTAGGTCATTCTGTTCAACCTTTATCCCTTGACTTGTTCCACCTCGAGCTTCAAGAACAGGATCCTCTTCTCGAAACAACCTCTGAATACCTGCATAGCAACTCAAAGATGGTCTTGCATGTATTCCTAGAAACTTTCTAATGGTGGAATCGTGGACGTGGATGTTGGCAGAGGCAAGGGTAGCCTGCAGGTCCTTGGGAGTTGTACAGGGATTCTTCAGGACCTCCTGGATGATCTTCTGCCTCCCATTTGGAGAGATTTTGGGTGGGCGACCACTCCTGGGCAGAGTCATGACTGTCCCAAACCTTCTCCATTTATGCACTATGCCCCTGATGGTCGTCTTTGGGAGACTCAAAGCTTTAGCAATATTTTTGTAGCCTTTCCCCAACAGGTGTGCCTCAATGACTTTTCTTCGCATGTCTTCTGGAATTTCTTTGGACCGAGGCATTGTGTCCTCAAGGGTTCTCCAGTTGGTTTAAAAGAGATCAACAGTTTTCTACCACCAGGTCTTAGTTTCGGAAAATATGGCAGTCAGGCAGATTTTCCAATTAATGAGGGAAGCAATGGGTTTCCATGAACAACTTTAAAGCCATGACGTCCTGCTTATTGCTCATGTCAACGCGTCCAGCAGATGTGGCCCCAAAGCCAAAGAGACCCAAACAGGTATTTAAAATGCCATCTCCAACCATTTAATTCGCAAAGCCAATCCAAACAGCAACCTGAAAAAGAGAGAAACTCAGGCTCAGGTTCAATCTTGAAATCAGAAAACAGAACATCTGAGACTTCTTTTCTTTAATCATGGGAAAGCTCTTTAAGCTGTCTGGTTCCAAACCAGGTCAAACTATTATAAGAATAATACTGGCACAAATATATTGCACATTTAAATGTGCACAATGAATGTCAGTGTAGAACGATGCTTGGCTGCTCGCGCAACCATGCTGCCCAATGTGTAACGATGTAACCAAATACATTAAGTTGTTTTAAAGAAAAATATAGCATGTTAATGTCTCAAACACAGTGTAATCACCTACTAGTTGTTTGTGTGGGCTGCAAACACAATGCAAAACAAATATTTTTAGTTTAATGTCTTAAATATGTCCACATAACGCATGTATTGCAAAATAATGTGATCCTTATCATATACTAAGGCTGTGCTAAAAATGAATACAGCAGTATATCACAATATGTATTTTTGTGATATTTTACACTAATTTTCAGCTAAGAATATTGATTTTTTTAAGGAAGAAAAAACACATTTTAAATGTGGTGTAAACTACAATCTCCGCTCCTGTAGATGTCGCAGTACAGTGTTTTGACACAATTTGTCCACTTTGATGTAATGTGATGTATTGAGACAACTCAGACTGCACACTGTAACTTGTATTTCAGCTGATTTTATATTTTCAGTGAACTATGTGGGCTGCTGTGCTGAGAACAGTCCACCAAGCAGAAATATCCACCCAACAGGGTCATATGGGCAGTGTCCTGTAAGTAGTTTCTTAAATTTCCCCCTGGGATCAATAAAGTATCTATCTTTCTATCTAGTGATGAAAAATTACAGCATCACTAACACAAACTGTGCAACAACAGATGAGCTACTGTCTCTGACTTTACATCTACAAGGTGGAGCAACTAGGTATAAGTGTCTAATGGAGTGCAAAAGTGGACAAACTGTTCAAAAACTCCAGCAGCACTGATATGTCTAATCCAATCATACCAGTACAGCACACACTAACACACCATCACATCAGTGTCACTGCAGTGATGGTCCACCACCCAAACCGTACGTGATCTATGGGGGTCCTGATCATTACAGAACAGAGTAAAGGAGACTAACAAAGTATGTAGGGAAACAGATGGACTACAGACTACAATTGTAGAACTACAAAATGAATATACATGGTAAACAGAGCTGACGCAATAGACAGTGAGCGTAGAAACAAAGGGTAGTCATCATATTCTGATATTACTGTGTATGAATTAAATTATTATAAAACAAAATGTAGCAGCTTAATGTCTCGTGATCACCTGTTGTTGATTGGATGCAAACGGAATAACCACACATTATAGTTGAATGCAATATGTACACAATGTATACAATTTCGTTATACCTTTGGTATAATGACAATAAAGATTATATTCTATTCTATTCTATTCACAGTGAAAAATAGCATAACTAAATTAATTCTAAAAGGTAAAAACAGGTTGCATAGACCCTATAACTACGCAGTGAGTGCTGCTATACCAATAAACTGCATATCTTCCACATCTATTGCACGTATACTGTACTATAATTCAGTTTTATGATCCAGCCTGCAGAGTTACTCATTCTCAACGTCGGCTTCACTTTAAAAGCTAATTAGCATTATTTTCTGTAACCTAATTAAATGTGCAAATAGGAATGGTAAATAAAAAATGTGTATTTTAATAAAACAGCCATTTCGTGAAACATTGCATAGGATAAATCTGCAGCAGTGAAGCGTTTTTCGTGTGCACGCGCTGCTCTGGCTAGGCCACTGCTCTTTGTTTGGACGGTCACACACAGGCATATGGTCACACAGATAAGAAGCTAACCAGCTAATAGCTAGCGCGGCGCTACTTCCGGGATACGCTTATCGCCAGCTTACCTGCTGCGTTACAGCACCGTTTCCTTGGTAACTGTTTATTATGATGAATTCCTCCCTATAAAACGCGTTTATGGTCTTAAACACGGGACATGTTCACGCGCAGGTTAATCCAGTTGCAGAAAATCTGTTAACCAGTCCCGGTCTGTGCAGCGTGGACGTCAGCTGTGCGCGCCCTTTGCGCAGGTTTCGTGCATTGCACGATATGGGCATGATCTCCGTTTTTATAGCAACACTGTATTTATGGGGGTGTATTTTGTAGATTTATAAAAAGTTTAACCTGCCCCGGTCTTCCAGCTGTATGTGTACACCAAATGTGTATGACCTGCGCAGTAATTACGCAGCTCGCAGAGGTTAACGCTGGGATAGAAAGCTGGAGGAGATTTCTATGGAAGCCTATCGGTTCACGGTTTTTCGTTGCGCTTTTCCAGTGATAACGGTATTTTTTTCTGTTTTAATACTGCCAGGAAAGAAAAAGGGCAAATGTCGACATGTTCATCTTTATTGTTGCACAAACATGATCTTTAAGACGCCAAACATTGAAAAAGAGGAGAAGTCTCAACGGAATGGGGGTCACATGACGTAGGGAGATACTTTTTGTTTGTTAATTGGCTTTATGTTACTTTCAGCATCAATGGCTACTTCAAAACTAGTGATACATATTAAGATCAGGCCAATTTAGCATCAGTTAAGCTAATGCATGTTTTTGGACCAGAGTACCCAGAGTAAACCCATGTGGACATGGGGAGGTCATGCAGATTCCTGGAGTCCGAGGTCTGGATTGAACCAGGGAGATTGGGACTGTGAGGTCTCTAAGCTAACCCCTGCATATCGTGCCGCCCGAGCTAGTTAGTATAGAGCAACATTAAATCTGATCTGACCTGGCAACCCAGTAGTTCCCAAAGCAGGGGATGGGCCACCCTGCGGATGGAACAAGGCAAATGAATCCTGTTTTTTAGAAACATAATGCAGGTCAACTGTGATTATTCCAATGTCAAAGTTATTTGTCATTTTATTTACCGTAGTTTTGTTCTATAAGAAGTTGCAGTTTTTTAAGAACTACAATGTTTAAAAGAAATTTCAGTGGACACGTGTTTTGGGGGGGGGGGTTATGGTTCACGAAAATACAAAATCTACAAAAGGGGTTGCCATACAAAAAGGTTGGGAACCACTAGGTCAACCCAAGTTGCACATAATTCAGATTGAATCAGTGCACACAGACACACCAGGATGGGAACCCGAGCGTCAGACTCACAACTCGACTCTAATTTACTGACTCATGCACCACAGACTCGAGGATGCATTCATCACGCACTAGAGACTCCAGACTCAACTGTGATAGGACTAGGACTCACATGGCAGACACTAAAGAGCTTGGACTGAATCTCAAGACTCACACATTCAGAGATTCGACTCAAACTTGCACCGAAAAAGATTTTCAGACGACTCAAGACTGAAGTGACTCAATAATACTGACTGATCCACTCCTGAAAAACCACTGCAATACATTTCAGTTCCATGTTTTTAATCATTTTTCAGGAAACAACAATTTTCAGAGATTTCTATGGCACAAAATTAACAAAAGTCCTTTAACACTTTGGATAAGACAATTCCAAAAGTAACTGATTGAAACCTCTGTGGAGGTAAAAGAATATAAACAAAAATTACCTCCATGTTTCTTTAAAGCCTCCTAAAGGATAAATATACATGCTAATTACAGCATAGGAATGTTCTCTAACAATTATAAGCTACAAAAAAGAAAAATGCCTCATTAGCATTCACTTATAAAGTAAATTACAGATTGTTTTTTTTTGTCTTTTTGGTGGGTACGGTGAATTACATTTTGCTAACATCATCTGTTCCCTAACAGCACCAAGTTATTTTAAAGTCAGGCTTAATATTTGTGAACAGTCACTGCTAACAGCTTAATCTGAAATGACGTGCTCCATGACATTCTTTTTTTAATTAAATAGGTTTACACATACAGTTTTCCTCCATGATTCCGAAAGAAGTGTAGGAATGTACTAAATGAACGTTATCTACAGAGCTTCATTTACTGTTGTTACAAATATAGATCAAAATAAACAGATGAACAAATTTTAACACTGAGAACGTTGTTTGCTACAGTTAACTGTAAAGTTTCCTATGAACACCAATCAGAGCTTCTTCGCTTTCATTCTTAAGTCTTAAATCTCAAAAGTCGTGCTAAGGCATTTTATTGTAGAAATTAGCGGCTTATAAGTTAGGCGATGCTTTCCATGTTTAAACTCAGGCGTCTCATTACACTCTTTTAGAAAAGATTAAACAAAATGTTTTATTTAATGTAATTTGTCTTTCAGGTTGGTCAGGCCAAATGTTTCAAAATGACTCATCTATAATTAATCCCTGCCCCAGGATAGTCTGGGAATGAACAGTAGGGTTCCAAAATCTAAAACTGTTTAAATTCTTTTCTCCCAGGTTTTATATGCCCAGTTCCCCTTGTCAACGTTCATTGCCACCAAGGGAGGAGGGGCATAAGCTAGCGAGTGCCTCCGTACAGCTCTCAGATACCAATCACTTCTTTTCACCGGTGGACTTCAACAGAAAATGCATGCCAGCATGGAAAAATGCATCCCTACCACCCACCATCTTTGCCTGTTCCCTGTTTAACCTTCCCTCCCTCACACGGCCAATTGGTGTCTGTGGAGCACTTGGCCAAGCCAGAGGCACAGTGGAGACACAGCATAGCAGGAACCTGGGTTCAACAGCATGACTAGCTGTTTCTGAGGAAGGCGAGACCAGTTTGGGGATCATCCCTAGCTGTGTAAGTCTGTACAGCGTCATTGCCGATACTTGCATCTGTGCACTCCTCTGATGACAGAGGCCTTGTGACCAACAAAAAGTGAGGCTGAGACATGCATATAAATAGATAAAATAGATAAATGAAGTGTCTTAATATTGGCACTTTATCTGGCTGCATGTGAAATTAAATGTCATTTTTCTAAAAGCTACACAGATTATTACTTTTTCCCCACATTGAGTTCTGTCATTAAGACAAAACAAAAATTCATTTCCAGAATACTATAAGAAGTTTAAATAATAGGCTTGTTTCCATATTGAATGTGCCTTTTTTTAAACAGCTCTAACTATACAGGAATTCTTAGTAGAT
The DNA here is from genome assembly GCA_025084515.1 of Ancistrus triradiatus. Classification (NCBI taxonomy): domain Eukaryota; kingdom Metazoa; phylum Chordata; class Actinopteri; order Siluriformes; family Loricariidae; genus Ancistrus; species Ancistrus triradiatus. The sequence goes on along the minus strand of JAJAGP010000216.1, from coordinate 515,462 downwards.
AATAATGAATAAACAGTAACAGATTTTGGACTCTACTCTATGCGTTTCATTTGGTCCTCCTAACCATTTAAACTTCCAAACATTGCCGTGTCACGTTTTTTTTGCTTGTTTTTTTTAACTCTGACTTTTATCATCATCGCCATCACCACCACAGCGATTTGCATTATCAACTTCACCTGTATCCACATCATGTTTAGAAATGTCAGCACTGACGTTCTCGTCGCCATTATTACACTTCTCGTTTTCGCCACCACCCGTTGGCTCCCTGTTGACTTTATCCAAAGCCTGGTAATCCTCTTCAAGCTTTATCTCTTGACTTGATCCACCTGAGGCCTCAATGCTGGTTTCCTCTTCTCTACTGCACGTCTGCAGATCCATGCCATCATCAAAACAACTCAAAGATGGCCTTGAATGAATGTCCAGAAACTTTCTAATGGTGGAATCGTGGACATGGATGTTTGCCGATGCAAGAGTGGCCTGCAGGTCCTTAGACGTTGTACATGGGTTCTTCATGACCTTCTGGATGATTTCTCGTCTCACTGATGGAGAGATTTTGGGTGGCCGACCACTCCTGGGCAGAGTCATAACTGTCCCGAACCTTCTCCATTTATGCACTATCGATCTTATAGTGGTTTTCTGGAGACCAAGAGCTTTGGCGATGTGGTTGTACCCTTTTCCCGACTGGTGAGCCTCGACTACTTGCTTGCGCAGGTCTTCTGGTATTTCTTTGGATCGTGGCATCGTGTCCTTAATTTTTCTCAGATGGCAAGTCCCAATATTAGGCTTCAAGCATCCAAAACAGCTCAACAATACTCTACTATGAGACAGATCTTAATTATCATCAAGTAAAAAATGCATTTATGCTACAACGTCCACAACCAGTGAAAGCATGAATGTTTTAGATGGACAACAATAAAGTCATTGTGATGTTCTTCTAAGGAGGATGCAAATGTTTTTCTTGGCGTGTCTCCAGATGAATTCTTCACTCAAGCAAGAAGGGAGCCATTTATTAAACTGTTCTTTCCAACCATCAAGCCAATGCGTCTGCCTTGTAAACTAAACAGCCCCTGAAAAAAAGAAAGTCAGTTTCAGATTTGCCTTGTTACTTATTTACATAGCACTTAAAGCTATGTAAATGAACATCAGGGTAACTGGTACTTTACAATTATTGGTATAGCTTCCTTACATGTTATTAATTTAAAATTAGTATAAAAACAAGCACAGACTCATTGAACAGCCCTTCTCTTTGGGAAAGAAAGAAAACATTAATAGTATGCAGAAGATCATGTCACAGCTCTACTACATAAACAGCAAACACCAGCATATTTTGTGTTTTGGACACTGTTAGGATGATCACCTGCATGAGACGCTGTTATGGGGACGTTTTTCCAGAAAGTTTCAAAACATTTGGCTTCCTTTATTCCACCACTTGTCACTGTTGACATTATGCAACTTTATCCCCTTGTTGATCCTTTTTAAGCTTCAAATCTCAATTTCAGCCACCTGAAGCCTCAGTGGTGAAATTCTCTTCATGCCTGCAGCCATATTCTACCCTCAAAACAACAAGATGGTCTTGATCCTGCCTGGGTGCTTCATGGCCACAGTTGGCTGTGTCTAAGGGCCGGATGGTCGAATGAGAATTTAGCCGCTGGATGAGCAGCTCATACTGTCCATTCGAGGGATCGGGAAAGATAGCGGACAAATACCATGAGCTTAGTTCCTACCTCCTTGCAGATTCTTTCTTGCTGGTCAAGTCAGCAAGTAGAGGCACTCACTGGTCTAAGTATTGCTCTTATATCAGACAGGGTGTCTAGTGGTGGGTGGATGTTGTGACATGGGGCAATGGGCAGATCAAATGTGTGGAATAAAAAGACAGCCATAGATTTATGTCCAGATTCCTCCTAGAAACATGGATGTTGATGTTCTCTGTGCCAAGGGTGGTCCTTTTGGGGTTTTTCACCATTGGAAAGATTTGGGTATGCTAGTACAGCTGGTCAGCCACTGACATCAGTTGTTGATTAGATCCAACAAGTGCTGTTTCTCTTACAGCTTTTTATTTAAACTCAATACACCTGTAGCCTCAACTGTGAATTCCTCTTCTCATTTTCATGCCTTCAGAATCATATCACCATCAAAACAACTCAAATATGGTACTGAATTCATTTCCAGAATCTTTCTAATAGTGGAACTGTGGTAGCCTATCAATTAAGGTACTGAACTATGGAACAGAGGATCCAGGGTTCAAATCCCTCCTCTGCCAATCTGCCACTGTTGGGTCCTTAACCCAAAATTGCTTGGATTGTAAGACTGTTGAAGTTGTACGGTGCTCTGGGTAAATGCTGTAAATTTAATGTAAATGTGAAATCACGGATGCAAATGATCGCCAAGGCAAAAGTAGCCCAAGATTCTTCATGACCTTCTGGTTGATTTCTCACCTCCCTGATCAATGTTATAGTGTTTTTGGAGATCCAGAGCTTTGGCAACGAGGTTGTACTTTTTTAGCATTGTGGTTTCATCCCTTGTCCGAAGGTTGGACAACAGTGGTTCATAACAGACCAATAACATTCCACTACGAGAGGGAGATCATTATGTAAGCAAAGGCGGCATTCAACTGAGGGCATGAATGCTTTCTCACAAATAGCAAGACAACCAGTGTAACCACATGGCTTAGTCAGCTTAGACCAGATTGAAAATTGCTGGTCGCTGCTGTTTTTAAAACCTACATCAAGACAAGATTTACATACCCTGATTTATCACCTATTAACCCAGGCAAAGATAACACACTGATTTATTATGACATGACTTCTGAACCCATAAACTCGAGCTATATTTTACATCAGACAAAACGTATTGCACTTACACTATCAATCACTTACATAATCGAGCTTTAGTACCTTTTGTGCGGCACGTTACTCAATCTGATCCAGTTTAATGATTCTCCTGCATGAGAAACAGCTGATTCAGTTTCACTGCAGCCTTTGTTTCAGCTGATCAAATGGAGCAATGGAAAGAAGATGAAACGCGTATTTTATCAGCTATATCATCTTTGCAATGTGAAATCCCGCACAAAGTAATCAAAGTTTCCCGTTTGCACTGTTTAAAGCACGATAGGTCGGCCAGTTTATTGATATTCGGTTGGACATTCTCACACAAAACATGCTAACCTGACTAGCTAGTATAGTTAGCGCTCCATTAGCAGGTTGTGGATTTCCGGGATACACTAATTAACAGCTTACCTCCTTCGTTACAACTCCGTTACCGTGACAATTCAATTCTAATCAAGTCGCACGCAGGATAATCCAGTAGCACCAAACTGTTAACCAGCCACACTCTGTATCGATGTGTTCGCGGACATCCCAGGTGGGACCACGTTACGCAGGCTGCCCGAATTTCCACGCAAACTCGCTTATTATAGCGCGTAGATATGACAGTGGTGTGAAATGACGCGCGTTATGGACAACTCGCAAAATATGGGATCGCAAAGTTCAACCCTGAAACATTTACTCTTTTTAGGATGTACAAACTTGCCGTTTCAACGGGATACTGCGCAGCAAGCGCGCAGCCTAAAAAGTTGGCGACGAACGCGGAACGTAGAACGAGACTCAGGGGGCTATTCCAGGAACCGAGCTAACTTAATAAGCCAAGCTTATTGGACCATGCCTGGCTAATTTAGGTTATTTTCGGTTCCACAAAAGAAGCTTATGATGTTAAGCCTCGCACGGTGAACTATGACCACCTATGCTTTAGGACAAACCTGCTTAATGTCAGGCTGGAGTTAAAGCTTGGGCTGTGCTTGAAATCGTTCCGCATTCCCCGAATAGTACATTATTTACGGTGGTCGCCATTTTGTAGCGCTGTCCGAATTCTCAGTGGATTTTATTCATATCCCCTGGTTAGTGCACTATATTAGTATTGAAGATGGCAGAGAATACAATTTCATCATTCATTCATTCCCTTATCCACTTAATCCTAGTCAGGGTCGTCAGAAAGGTAGTGCCAGCCAGCAGCACAGGGCACAAGGCAGGAACAACCCTACACATTGTGCCAATTCATTGTAGCACACATACACTCACACACTAAGGTTACTTTCGAAACACAGATTAACCTAACACACGTCTTTGCAATGTGGGAATAAACCGGAGACACAGGGAGATCATGCAAATGCCACACAGGTAGAATGCTGCTCAGGATACAAACTGAGTTAAATTCAGTTCAAATTTACAGTCCTTATACAGTGGTGCTTGACAGTTTGTGAACCCTTTAGAATTTTCTATATTTCTGCATAAATATGATCTAAAACATCATCAGGTTTTCACACAAATCCTAAAAGTAGATAAAGAGAACCCAGTTAAACAAACGAGACAAATATTAGACTTGGTCATTTATTCATTGAGGAAAATGATCCAATATTACATATTAGTGATTGGCAAAAGTATGTGACCCTCTAGGATTAGCAGTTCATTTGAAGGTGAAATTAGAGTCAGGTGTTTTCACTCAATGGGATGACAATCAGACATGAGTGGGCACCCTGTTTTATTTAAAGAACAGGGATCTATCAATGTCTGCTCTTTACAATACATGTTTGTGGAAGTTTATCATGGCACGAACAAAGGAGATTTCTGGGGATCTCAGAAAAGGAGTTGTTGATGCTCATCAGGCTGGAAAAGGTTACAAAATAATCTCTAAAGAGTTCCACCAATCCACAGACAGACAGATTGTGTGCAAATGGAGGAAATTCCAGACCATTGTTACCCTCTCCAGGAGTGGTCGACCATCAAAGATCACTCCAAGAGCAAGGCATGTCATAGTTAGCAAGGTCACAAACAACCCCAGGGTAACTTCTAAGCAACTGAAGTCCTCTCTCACATTGGTTAATGCTAATGTTCATGAGTCCACCATCAGAAGAACACTGAACAACAATGATGTGCATGGCAGGGTTACAAGGAGAAAGCCACTGCTATCCAAAAAGAACTTTGCTCACACCAGATACTGAAAGCAACAGTTCACATACTTTTTCCACTCAATAATGTGTAATATTGGATACTTTTCCTCAATAAATAAATCACCATGTATAACATTTTTGTCTCATTTGTTTAACTGGGTTCTCTTTATCTACTTTTAGGACTTGTGTGAAAATCTGGTGATGTTTTTGGTCATATTTATGCAGAAATATAGAACATTTTAAGGGTTCACAAACTTTCAAGCACCACTGTACCAATACAGGGTTGCCACATTTACAGCATTTAGCAGATGCCCTTATCCAGAGCAACTTGCAGAAGTGCTTTGTATTCTTCTTAGTAGACATTACCTCATGCTAGTACAAATAACCCAAGAACACAATCCAACTAATTTCTGTTAGAATTTCATATGGGTAAAGCCACAAACAATCCTAAAGAATCATTTTTAAATAAAATATGCAAGTGATGATTCAGTCTTCATTTAAGTGCTGAGTGAAGAGGTGAGTCTTTGGTCGACGTTTGAAGACTCAGCCATTCAGACTTCCACCTGGGTGTCTGTATAGAGAAGAATATTGATGCTTCCTTTAATCTTGAGTGGTGGGTCCAGTCAAGCCAAGCTCATGTCTTGAATAGTACAAGGTACAGAGCAGGGTTTGATGAGAGCCTTTAGGATGGTGCTGTTTTTTGGTTTTGTAGGCGAGCATCAAGGTTTTGTATCTGATGTATCTGGCTGCTACCGGGTGCCAGTGAAGAGAACATAGCAGTTGGGTGACATGAGAAAACATGAGTAAATTAAAAACCAGACCTGCTGCTGCATTCTGATTCAGTTGGAGGGGTATGATTGATAACGAAACATTGTCAAAACACGTACCACAATGACTGATAACAGAACACTGTCGGGCTACTTAAAATAGAAATACAAATAAAATAAACACGATAGACATAGTGAAAGTCAACAAAAAACTGGCATGGTGTATTGACCTTGATTATGGATGAAGTGGTAGGAGATAGTGCAAAGTGCAGAGGGTCAGGACGGGCAAATAATACTGTGTATAGTGTTGTGCAAATAGGGAATATACTCCATGGGTGTTCAAGTATGGTGCTGAGTTAAAGTTCAGTTAGAATGCCAACGTGGAGTGTACAGATATAGATGTGCTGAGTGCTCTGGGAGGGTCAGGAATAGGGCAGTAACAGTCCAAAGTAAGTTATTCATGATCCGATAGGTGTGGCTGGTGCAACCAGTTTAACACCAGGTGGGTAGAAACTGTTCTTGAGTCTTTCAAGGTGGCGGTGGTTGGAACAGAAAGTGGCTCTGTGGGATCTGAGGAGATTCTTCAGTCAAAAATGCCTTTTTAAAATTTCTGGTTGGTAACCTTACTCCCCAGATCATCTATCACTTGGAAAATCATAATTGCTTTAAGTTGGCAGGCTTTCCATATTAGTACTGTCTACTGCTGGAATCCATAAGATGAAATAAAGCAACCTTTTTTTCTTCCCCTTATGAGTATCTAAGAAATACTGAGCCCCCAGCCCGCACACACTCAGACCAAAAAAATAAAGTAAATCATTGCAACTCTTTATTGGCAAAATAAAGAATTCACTTCAAAAGAATCCAGTTTCACTTTTTGAGTGAAAATATATTTTAAAATAAATTCATATACATATTTTTTTCCAGTTTGTGTGTTATTTAATTTTTTTAACATGTCCAAATTGTATTATGAAAAACTCAGAGCACCTTAGATCAGACAAAGCCTCATGCACCCCCTATGATGTAAGATGTCGGGGAAACTCGGTCCCGACATTGGGAACCATGGCTATATTCCCTAACTTCACATGCATGATTGGTTCCTCCAACCCCATCGTAAAGTTTGCGGATGACAGTGTGATGATTGGGCAGATTTCCAACAGCCCCAAATCAGTTTATAGAGTAGAGGTGTAAAATTTGGTGAACTGGTAGACAGACAACGTCCTGCAAAGACCAAGGAACTGATCATCATCTAATGATGCTGAAAAAAGTGGAACTACCCCAACAACTGCCGGTGACCTTCTTTCACCATAGAGAATATCCTTACATACTGCATCTCTGTGTGGTATCACAGCTGTAAATGATAGGAAAACTCTGCTGCAGCTCATCTCCATCGCTCAAAAGATCATTGGGACAGCACCCCGAGCTCTGGACGACATCTACAATATTCGCTGCCTCAGGAAAGCTGTTAGCATGTGTAAAGACTTCAAACACCCATGCCACTGTCTATTTGACCTACTTCCGTCTGGCAGGCAATATAAAACTATATTTGCATGAACATCCAGGCCGTGTAATATGTTCTTCCCCAGAGCCATAAGCACACTGAATCAGTCCCTCAAGAACTCCTCGTAATTTGTTGATCTTCACCAGCCACACCTAAGCCATGTACTGCTGCTCTAAGCGGTTATATCCAAGGCAATAAAGTGTGGTGTATAAACCACTGGTCGACCCAACAAAGACATTTCTGCCTCGTCTTCGTATAAAACTTGGATTGATGAAAAACCTAGAGAACGCAATAAAGAAAGAAAGTGATGGATTCGCTATTTGAGACACGAGAGGCACCAGCTCCTGAGTACAAACGAAAATCAGCTGCAAACAGTATAAGATCAGCTGAACAAACACAACGTGTCAGCATCATGTGATTAAAAATAATTTGATTTAATGGGATTACATACAATAAAGTCATTTGAATGTTTTTCCAAATACTGACATGCGATACAGGTACGTGCCGTTTAACATCCATTCGCTTCAATGTCAGAGGTCTTAAGAATTATGTAATAGGAAATAAATATCTTTCTTATATACATACATTAAATTCACGTCCAAATGACAGAAAACTAGGCACAAGCAAACCCTTGCAACACCTGCTGACAGAAAAGAGAATCGCAGTCCTGAAGGCAGAAAACAACATGGTAACATTCCTTACTACAAGTACTTTATTTTACAGTACTGTACTAAATGTTTTCCTATTGTGTTTTAATTAATATTATTTTTTAAAATAGAACACTGTGTGCAAAGTTTCTAAATTCTATGTGACTAGGTTTCCGGTCAACGTCCATTTCGGTAAACATAACCCGGATACTAAATGGCGCACACCTGTACAGCAAATCTGAAACCGTTTTTTGCATTTAGCATGTCACTGTATATCATAATCTCACATTTTTTTCAGGAATCAAAACTTTTGGAAAAAAAAAAAAACAAGTCCAGTGTAAAAACAACAACAACAACATTAACAATAATTACTCGTGTAGAGCAGCAATTCAACACACTAGCGCGCAACTGCTGTTATCTTAGCCTGAGCCTCCGCAGTGCCTTCCAGCCAGTTTGGTATCACGTGCAGACAGGATTTGCCGAGTCCGAGGGTGGGGAGGCCGGTTAGGGGATCAATTTTAAGGGCCCTGAGTAAACGAGGGCCGGAGGGTGATTAATAATCTGTCAGCAAAAAAATCTCCCCGTCTTCAAGCATGCATGTGTTGAAATCTAAACAGCTTAGAAGAAGCGACAACAGGATTTCAGTACCTCAGGCAAAATCCAGTTTGTGTGTGTGTGTGGGTAAAGTGTTTTAAAAACACCACACGCAAAGCAAGCGCTGAAGGAGCCGAGCTCAGAAGAATGATGTTGATCCTTGGAATTATGCAAATGAGCCTCATTAAAATTGCAAATATTTGCAAATAATCAGGGGAGGTTGGATGATGAATGCACGCTCACCGCAGAGTGAAGAAAAGCCTCCCTGGTCCCTCCTCCTGCACTAAAGGCCTTGGCAGCTTTACCGCCACAAACGATCACAGATGTCATTAACCGAGTCTTAAAGAGCGAGATCCTCGAATCCATCATGAACAAGCTGCTCGACGAATTCACTTTTCAACCAGGTTACAGAAGAAACAGTGATGTGGTTAATATTTGGCCTTAACAGGTCTAATTAGTGATCTTTGTTATTTCACACACTCAGTCCGAACAGGCTCTCAACATGAAGCATACAGGTTTGGAATCTCCATAGACAAACAGTACAGTATGGGTTGTATTGAACACGTCGGCGATTCTTACTCTTGACACTTTGAGGTTCCACCGCCAACAAGTCAATTTATTAGCTCTGGCACCTTTCCAGATGATCCACTAGTGTTTTTGCAACTTAATTGATTAGTTAAAGCGTCATTAATTATCCATCATTTAATCCATGAAAAGCTCTGTAGATCGTTAAGGATTGGTCTCCATCTGGTGGTCAACAGTTGAATAACAACGCTATTAAAGTACGTTTATACGGTATTAGCCTACTCGTTACCCCTGCAATCGATCGATCAATCAATCAGTCAATCAATCAATGTTTTCCATTCCAACATATTATTTAACCCACTGGCTGCTTTAGTACGTTAAAACAGATGCACGTTAGTGCTAGTGCTTTGTAACATGTCAGCTAGAAGTTAAACTGTGTGTAGAACTAGAACAATAACAATGAGCACGTAACGTGAAAATGTAGAACAATAACAATTAACCTTATGCTTCTAAAACATTAAAATGGCCCATAAACATCTACACATTTAACCTAAAACACTGGCTATATGAGTTATGTTATGATAGCAGGACAGGAACCAGTTAGCTGCCTAGCATACAATTAAACAGCTGCCTAGCTGCCTCAGCATACAATTCAAATATTCACAATGACTAAAAGTAATCTAAAAATACAAATACATTTATAAACATAGAAATTTAGGGAAACTGTTAGATAAGTTTTAAAATGATTTAAATCTTGGTTACAACCAAGATAGCTGGTGCTACATGTTTGATTTTAAGTAAGGCTATAATTGGTCAAAGCCAAACTGATGATTTTTAATTGCATTTCTCTTCAGTTTTGTAGCATTTATGTTTTACGACCATAGCTAAGCAGCTCAAACTAGCATTTTTCAGCAGGACCAAATCAAATATTGTACTTATGTGCTAATGTATTCCTTTTCATTCTCCAATTCAGGATCACAGGGCACAAGGTGTTAACCATCCTAGGCAGGGCATCAATCCCTCACAGGGCACATGCAAGCACAGTCACACTGGGATTTAGAGACACCTCGACTGAGGAAACACGTCTTTGAAAATGGGAAGAATCTGGAGCACCCGGAAAAAATTCCACGCAGAGATAGGAAGAACATGCAAACTCCACACAGGCAGAATCAGGCCTGGAATCAGACCAAAGATCTTTGAAATTGTGATGTGACAGTGCACATCCTGTGCTAATTTTAATGTAAAATGGGTTCACTGTGAATATGAAGTACTCTCAATAATATAGGATTCCTTTAACTTGGCCAGCTTTCACATGGACATTTTCAGGAAGAGACGGACTTAAGTGACACGTTCAAATAACAGCTTTTCAGTTTTAATTCCTTTAACATTACCATTCTGAAAAACTAACCACCTTTGAAACGATAACAGATGAACAAAAAGTACATTTACATCATTAAAAATTCTTAATGCATCAAGCTTACAAATCTAAGTATATTAAATCCAAGAAAAACGCAACGACACATCATCAATGATGAAATGACCATTTTATTAACAGATATCACAGTCGTACAATATCAACATACAGTTTTGCTGACATGCTAGCTGGTGATGTGTTTTTCTTAAAAGTTACTTTTTATTATACAAAGTGTTGTTACTTGTTTACTCTGGACTGTGTGATTTGATCTACAGTTTCACAGAACCACGATTTAATCGACTAATTAATACTGAATGATCCACCAAAACTGGAGAAGCTGTAAAAGAATTCCAAACAGTCTAGTCATAATAATGAAAACAACAAACAATAGTAAAACAAAACCAAAAATTCACAAACACAGATTTAAATATGGAGCTAGCAGCCTGAAACCGTCACACTTCACTCTGAGATCGCAACCTAAAATATTCCAATGCATCACCCCCAACACTGTTTAGCTGTAGTATGAACTAGCTGAAATCTCAGTCTGGGGGGTATAGAAAAGGAAAAAAAAACTTTAGTCAGGGATCCTAACAGTATAGAATAACATTAATTCAGATTCCCTTAACAATAGTACATGTTTCTGGTGTATTGTCACATCTCCGGTACAACTTCAAGCTCAAATCAAGGACTGAATAAACAACATTATATTGTTATTGTTTATAAAAGTGTGGCTTAAAATGAAAGCACCCCACCTTTCAACCAGAATTAGTGTCACACCACCTGTACAAAGTAAGTGATATCTTGGACATGTATACCATTATCCCACATATGGGTAAAGAGTAACGTTGTATAACACCTTCTAATGTCCTTATTATAGTATACATTGTTCCAATAAATTAAAGGCCAACCTAATGCCGTTTATAGTCGACACCAATGTAGTGCAGCAAACCAAAATCTCAGACTGAAAGAACAAGTTTATATTTTTATCATCTATACCGGTACAGTTTCTGTCAGACACTGTCACACTACCAATACAAGCTAACTGAAATTTTGGATCGTAAGAACAAGCGTATCCCGTTAACCAAATAACTACTTCCGATTTCTTATGGCAGTACACTTTTTCAATATATTGTTCCAATCCAATGAAAATACTACTACTTCAGATTCCTTTAAGCCAATACAGATACTTCCAATATGTCATGACATTGGTAGTACACATATGCTGAAATATCAGCGTGAAAAACAGGATTATTCCATTCTTCAATATACCAGTTTAGCACATTTCTGATTTCCTTACTAAAGTATTTTGTCGTATACACCATCAGTACAAAATTACACACACTATCAGACTGATGCAGAACAGATTTATACCTTTATTGTCTACACCGGTATACATTAAAGCCAGGCCTATTTCCAATTTCTTTCACGCCACATCATCACACCATCAGTATAAACAAAGTGAAATGTCAGACTGAAGGAAGAAACTTGTATATTATATATACACCGGTATAGAACAACGTTAAATATATAGCTAGTTCTGATTACTTATTTCACTATTAAGCCTCAGTACAAACTAAAACTTCAGGCTGAAAAGATGAGTTTATACAGCTATCGCGTATCAACATAACTACTCCTCTCGGTTTCCTTGTCACAGTTTACTTCTTTCAGATAAGCTTCTAAAAGGCAACAAGAGCACAAAAACTTTGTACAACTCCACAGATTTTTTTAAAATGGCACTCGATGAAGTTCGGAAATTGCGGCGTTCGAGAAAGAGCGGACTGAATCGAATGTTACCTTTTTGAACCTTTTGTGAAGATGTCACTATAGCCTATGTACAGCAACAACGACAACGTAAATCAAACTAGTATTACTTTCATTATATTCTGTATTTTATGAAAACGGTGTCGGACAAAGAACTACAGCTACGATGCACCAAGGTCAGTAAGATAAGGTTAATTCATAAAAATGGCAAATGAGCCTAGCTGCGTCCGCATGCATGGCTTTGTACAGAGCGAAATTTAAGTGCACGTGGAGTAAAAGGGTTCTGGTTTTGGGAACGTGAAAATCTAAGAGCTGGCACAAAATTGCACAATTAGGAATGATGCACTAATGAGACAGAGCAAGGCAGAGATAAAGAAAGAGATAGATAGAGAGATAGAGAGAGAGAGAGAGAGGGAGAGGGAGAGGGAGAGGGAGAGGGAGAGGGAGAGTGAGCGAGCGCGCAAGAGTGAGGGTAAAGGAAAGAAGAGAACAACGGAGTGTGCTAGTTTCTTGGGGTTCGTCCCCAGGCCTCTGAAATGATCTACACCCTCGACGTACCTTCCTGAAAAACAGAAAAAAAACACATATTAGAAAGTAATTACGATCGTAATTATGGAAACAACCTGTTGAACTTCCATGTGTCTATAAACAATCAGTCGGTTTACATGCACTTAATAATCAGATCATAGTGGGATTCCTGCAGTTATCTGAGTATTCAAGTGGTCATGTATACAGCATACGCCGATCTAGAAATAAGAGTAAGAATCTGGTAAAGAGAGCTGGATTTTAGCGCAGTAATCGGATTACTAATAACATGTAATATTATTGGCTGGTTGCAAAGTAGAAATCCGATTACTGCCATATAAACCCAGAGGTTTCCCATTATCTGATTAGTCAAGTTCATGTTCACTCCTTGATTGGATTACTGACTAATTCTGACTTTCTGCAGTTGTCGTATTATTAAGCGCATGTAAACGCACTCGCGGTAGCATGTGATAACCTGGTGAGTGGTGTGCATCATGTGTTTGTGGTGATAAACCACCTCTGGGGAGGTGAGGTTTGAGTTTGGAGTTTTTCAAGGGGTCTTCCTTTTTCCCAGGTCAAGACCAGGATTAGATCAGGAGGGTCTGGGAAGAACAGGTTAAGATAAACCTCATTGGGTCTTCCTCTACAGAGCCAGAGAATCTGGTGCAGGGGAGACTGCGGGTGTGGCATCTGAACTGGGTACAGGGTATTTACATGTGTGTGCTCCTAAGTTTGCTCTCAGGTTACAGGGCCCACTTGGAGACATGGAACCGAGTCTGTGCCACGAGACTCAGGGTGTCCTCACACTGCCTTGAACCGCACCGGAGTGCGTTTGTCCCCCTCCCCATCATTCACACCCTGGCGTCTGCTCACCGAATCACGCACCGGCACGCTTTCGTCATCACGATACGCGCTCACACAGCACAGCACACTTCATGGTTGTACGTATGTGATCGGGTAAACACATACTTTTGTAGTTTTTGTTTGGTTTTGTTTCGTGCACGCTGACACACAGCCCTAATACGCCTTATTACCTAATACGTGCATTGATTATGCAGCTCACAGTGTTTTGGCTTCTCGTGCTGCACAATGGACTTGATGCTTATACTTACTATGTGTTTTTTCTGACACACAGCCCTAATACGCTTTATAATAAATGCACTGATTATGCAGCGCACTGTATTTCGGCTTCTCGTGCTGCAGGAGAGGGCCGCACAGCACAGCGGACTTTATGCTTGGACTTACTATGTGCTTTTTAAGGGCGTTTCACTTTGGGCGCGCTGATACACAGCCCTAATACGTCTTATGCATTGATTATGCAGGACACTGGTTTCGGCTTCTCGTGCTACTCTTATGAGACGGGCTCAGAGCTCAGAGGACTAAATGCTATACGCCTTTTAATGAGGTGCATTGAGTATGCAGTGCACTGTGAAACGGCTTCTCGTGCTGCACAGCGGACTTCATACTTGTACTTACTATTAGACTTTTTTGTTTCTCTTTGTTCGCGCTGACACACAGCACTAATAAGCCTTATAATAGATGCACTGATTATGTGACGCACTGATTTTCGGCTTTCCGTGCTGCATGTAAGAAGATTTTTACTGAGTCGGCTGACGCTGTTTGCCGCGCTGAAGCACCAAACATTATTGCTTTGTTTCTTGTCTAGTTAAATCGTTATGCTTTCATCAGCCCAAATCTCAAGTAAACATTTCACCTCAGTGAACCTTCGCCGCTATGTTTGAAACAGGCGCACAATTGACGTCATCTCAATCGCACCCGAGAGTGATTCGCCCTTACCCATTTGGTACCCGAGCACGTTTCGAATTGCCTAGTGTGAGTACACCCTTAGTCTTGTTTGGGCTGGGCTACAAAGGGGTTGCTGTTACAGCGCCAAGGAATTCTCCCATGTCCGGCCTCCCCTCCCTCATACATAAATTGTGTGTCTGTGTGACGTTTGGCTTTGCCGGAAGGCACTTGAACCCGGGTCACCACGGTGGTGAGCTAGCAAATTGCTGCTGTGCCACCCAGACACCTTGTTTATTGTAAGAAGATATAAAAACTCGAACAAAATGATAATTATTGTTTTAAAAAGCATGTTGTGCGACAAAAGGTGTGACCTATTGGAATCAGACAGTTATTGTGTGTGTGTGTGTGTGTGTGTGTGTGTGTGTGGCTGACCTGCACACACACTGCTAGACCATCTCGTACTGATTAGCAGTGATAACCCGGGACAGACAACACGCAAGCAGCATCCCGATGAGCTGTAGAGAGAAAACACACACCACATTAGCATGGCCTTTATACTTCAGTTAATATGCCGTGTGTGTGTAGTGTGTGTGTGTGGTGCGAAGATTTACCCTCCATGCCCATTAGTACTGATAGAAGAGTGAGAGAGAGAATGACAGAGGGAGGGATGTGATCTGCATGATAGCAGCACACGGCACGCTCACACAATAGTACAGACACACCGCTCCCAGTTTATCTGTTCCAATAGTCATATCTGAACTCTCTATATACATTATTTGTACCTCAGTGCCTAATATAAGGCTGTAACTAAAGAAAAAGTGTAATTAGAAACAACAACATAAAATAATGAAAAGTACTGCATAAAAACCCTTTATTATTAATATGTTATTAATCACTAGTGGTGGTGGGGGGGGGGGGGACGAGGACGATTCACGAAGGTCAAAAATCGATTTTTTTTTAATGTTAATTGATGGCATGATGATGAACAAATGCAAAAAGGTGGAATTCGTAAATGCGGATGTGCAGCACCCGGACAGTCTTTCCTCATATAGTGTCAGAGAGCATCATACTGCACATCACATTCCCAGGAAAAAATTCAGAATATAGAGTACAGTTTCTGCTGAATGTATATTTATGTGCATCATCGGATTCCCATCATAAGGTCGAAATATCGTAAATTGAACCATTGTAAAATGGGGAGTACCTGTATGTCGAGATGAAAGGATTAATCAGGTACCTATCAGTATCAGGCGATTTTCAACCCAAATATGTGATCAGGTGAAATTTCTCCAACTTAGCCCATCCTGAGAGTCAATCAATGGTGAGAAACACATGAGCCATATTTTGCGAGGTAGTTTGCTGCAGACCCACTTCTGTATTTCCATCTAGGGAGTGCTGCCGGTGCAAACCCGCCTGAGGTCACCGGTCCCTCAAGTCAAGTCAGATTTATTTCTATAGCGCTTTTTACAATGGAGCATTGTCTCAAAGCAACTTTACAAGTTTAGATTATCTCCTAATAACTACGTCCAATCCCAAATTGAGCAAGCCTAGGGCGACAGTGGCAAGGAAAAACTCCCTAAGTGTTATAGGAAGAAACCTTGGGAGGACCAAGAATCAAAAAGGGACCCAACCTCCTTGGGCGGCGTAGATGATAAATCTAAGAGCGAACTAAAGTCATGGAGTCAAAGTTCGAATAAAATGTGAAGTATGCACATCGACATTAAGTGGCCCGGGTATGAACTTTGTTTTACATATATAATTACCACAAGTTGTTTCAATGCATATTACTGTATATTATGTAAAAGAATGTAGTCACATTTACAATGATTATACTGGGGGGACAATTTCCTCCCCTCTGCCCACCCACCAGAAATTCCACCCCTGCCCACAGGCACACACCCTACCTGTGAGAAAGCAATTCCAAACGTCACTCCAGCAATGATGCCCATGTTCGTCTCAATGAAGGCCGTCACCAACTCATAACAACCCTATGAACAATAAACAGATGTGTGTGTTAGAACATGGCCTTGGTCAGGTGTTTGTTATTACACAGTTGTTTGTGTAGATGTGTGTGGGTGCCAGCACATGGTTTTGTGTAGATGTGTATGGGTGTTAGCATGTGGTTTTGTGTAGGTGTTTGTGGTATTGTACCTTTGTTTGAATGTGTACACGGTTTGCATAGACGGGTGAGATGTTGGTGCGTGTCGCATGTGTGCGTCTTAGCATGTGGTTTTCTTAGATGTGTGTGCAGTAACACATGGTTTTGTGTAGGTGGTATTGCACAGGCTTATGTGTGGTTTGTGTATTTGTGTTAGATGTTAGTGGATGTTACACGGCTTTGTGTTACCTGCTGGTAGACTTTGGTAGCTGCTATGGTGGCGTTGCGCAGGTCTGAGGCGTGGCAGTCGGAGATGATGGCGCAACAGCTGGGTGGAATACCGTTGGTGGGGAAATATACGCTGTTGAACCAGCTGGTGTAGTTCAGCACACCACAGCAGTGCAGCTAGAGAGAACAAGAATAATCACATTGGTGTATTTATACAGATAGTTCCCGATTTAGGAAGGGGATACGTTCCGACAAATCCATCGTAATTTGAGTTTAGCATAAATTGAGGAGTTTAATACATTCTGTACATATATTTTCCTCATATTGTCTCTCATAGTTGAAGTGTACCTATGATGAAAATTACAGACCTCTCTCATCTTTCGAAGGAGAAGAACTTGCACAATCAGTGGCTGACTAAATTCTTTTTTCCCCATATATAAAACATGCTGTACAGTGGTGTTTGAAAGTTTGTGAACCCTTTAGAATTTTCTATATTTCTGCATAAATATGACCTAAAACATAATCAGATTTTCACACAAGTCCTAAAAGTAGATAAAGAGAACCCAGTTCAACAAATGAGACAAAAATATTATACTTGGTCATTTATTTATTGAGGAAAATGATCCAATATTACATATTAGTGGGTGGCAAAAGTATGTGAGCCTTTGCTTTCAGTATCTGGTGTGACCCCCCCTGTGCAGCAATAACTGTAACCAAACGTTTCCTGTAACTGTTGATCAGTCCTGCACACCGGCTTGGAGGAATTTTAGCCCATTCCTCCGTACAGAACAGCTTCAGCTCTGGGATGTTGGTGGGTTTCCTCACATTAGCTGCTCGCTTCAGGTCCTTCCACAACATTTCCATTGTATTAAGGTCAGGACTTTGGCTTGGCCATTCCAAAACATGAACTTTATTCTTCTTTAACCATTCTTTGGTAGAAGGACTTGTGTGCTTAGGGTCATTGTCTTGCTGCATGACCCACCTTCTCTTGAGATTCAGTTCATGGACAGATGTCCTGACATTTTCCTTTAGAATTCTCTGATATCATTCAGAATTCATTGTTCCATCAATAATGGCAAACCATTCTGGCCGAGATGCAGCAAAACAGGCTCAAACCATGATACTACCACCACCATGTTTCACAGATGGGATAAGGTTCTTATGCTGGAATGCAGTGTTTTCCTTTCTCCAAACATAACACTCTTCTTTTAAACCAAGAAGTTCTATTTTCGTCTCATCCATCCACAAAACATTCTTCCAGTAGCCTTCTGGCTCGTCCACGTGATCTTTAGCAAACTGCAGAAGAGCAGCAATGTTCTTTTTTGGAGAGCAGTGGCTTTCTCCTTGTAGCCTCCTTGTAATGTGTGCAGCACCCTCTCTTGCTAGAACAGCATGGTTGTGTACATTCTTCACCCGTTTTCTACAAACTTCGGCGGCAATAACGATTGAGACCCCAGCTCGTAAAACCTGAGACCCAAGTTAATTTTGTTTAAACCGAGTCTTGTGTAAATGCAGTTTGTGTAAAGAAAAGTTTCAGGTTATAAACAGTTTTGACGTAGTGTAATATAGAGATTTCTTTTTGACTATTAAATGAATTTGCTTTTTGCCTATTCGTGCAGTGAAACCTAACAGAGTGAGTTCTGTTTTAAAGTAATCACAATTCCAGTCCTTTACTATCAGATCACACCATGAGAACAGAGCAGTCTGTTAGTGACGAGATGGAATTGCTGGTCAGACATCATAATTCTTCTTTATTTTTATATTAGCTGCATGTTTCATGATAAAATATTGATTACTGTATCAATAATAAATGTAATCGTCTATTCCTGAGTAGTAACTATTGTGCTGTGCAGAATAAGAACTCACACTCCTCTGAACATTATCCACAGCCAAACTCCTCTCATCTTGCGCGTTGTAGTTCTCCACGGCCTCATTGTAGGTCCTCAGGAATGTGCCCTTAATCTGCACGCACACACACACACACACACACACACACACACACACACGTGCGCAAACAGACACACACACAAAATATGTGATTCAGCTGTTCCAACCTCAAACAGATGGAGTCTCCAACTGCTGTACCCTGAGTAATGACTTGATAGGACTGTTTTGTGTGTGTGTGCTTGTTTCTCACCTCGTGGCGGAAAACAAAGCCCGAGATGCCAGCGACCAGCTCAGCCAGGAACACCAGCGAGAGGAACATTGCATACTAAAGAGAAAGAGACACAATATAAGACAGACACACACAGTGTGAGAAAGGCAGCAAAAAAGAGTGAGACAGTAAAAGTGAAAAAGACGGTCAAAAGTCAAAAGGACAGTAAAACAAGACAGTGAGACAAACAGAATAAGAGAGAGAGAGTGACAATGTGACAGAGACATGTTTCAGCAACTGAACATTTTTCATCTATATATATTTTTAACAACAGTCAGTGTTGCAAAGCAGGTTTACAAAAATATGAGTCCATTCCCCAACTGAGCAAACTGGAGGGAACAGTGGAAAGGAAAAGCTCCCAAAATCCCATAAGGAAATAGATGCCCAAGTCCACTTTAATAAAGAACTAGAAGATTTAGAAATTAGATCTGCCTGTTCCCAGTTATCACACACATCATCCAGCAGGAAGAGCGAGCCTTATGTTAGTTGCAGCACGAGCCAAACTCATGCCATCTCATGCTCAGCCTGGAGCCAACTTTGCACTTGAGAAAGCCAAACATGAAGCAAAGCTAAAAACTGCACTGCAACAACAAAAACAAATGGAATACCTGAACTCTTAAGGCGTGTTTTTGACTGTTTTTTGAGTGACACAGCCGATAATATCAGCACACCTCATTAAAACAACAAATAAGATATCATCATAGACGATACATATCGCACACCTCTAAAGGTGAGGCTGTCAATGACAACACTAACAGCTGGGTAGCTCTTTCATTCCACCCTACAAAAAAGACAGTTACCAAACAACAGAGTATGTCTGTGAAACTCAAGATGAAGACACGCTCCTCTTAGCTCATCCAGAGCATATTTGACAGAGTGCATGTCCCAGCTCTCCAGGATCGAGTACAATGCTGGCATCTTCCATCCATTATACCACCCAAAGACACCAGACCAAATTCCCTATGATGCTGCATCACTAAAACTTCTCCTTACTGGCCCAGATCTTAACAGCAGCTCGTTTGCCATTTTGATCAGATTTAGAAAGGACCACGGTGCTGTGATGGCTTTGTAGATAACTGATCCCACGTGTTAGTGAGGCCAGCGTAGTGGAAACAATCCGAGCTTCTGAAACTGACTCAAGCTGAACTTATTTATTCATATAACAGATCCAGTACAGTACAAAAACAAAACCAGTCTCTCTCACCAGTTTGAGCATCCATGGGCTCCCCCTGCAGGTGGCGAAGCATCCGAACAAGCCGAAGATGATGATGGTGGTCCCGGTGCCAATGAGAACGTACGGTGCGTTGGTGGAGTTGTCGGCGATCAGGGAGATGTAGGGTCCGAGCATGAACTTTCCCCATAATCCCACGGCGAGGAGGATGGCCCCCGTGATCTACACAGTGACCGAGACGGAGAACGAGAGAGAAAGGTTTTATTAGCTGCAGATGTTCCACGTGTGTGTACTTATATCCGTGTATATAAACAGTCAGCTTGAAGCAGTTCTTGAGAATCTGGGTTCCAAACCCAAGCTAGGTGTGAAACGCTTGCAAGGTTGGGGCGTGTGAATACAGAACCCTGCAATGGACTGACGTCCTGCCTGAGATGTACCCAGTGGATTCTGGAATAGGCCCCAGGCACCCCATAGGTTCACTCATTATGGTGTCACCACTGTACTCAACACATTTAACAGCATCTGCTTCTAAACGTTAACTACTGGAGTCCGCGCTCCTCCTAGGTTAAAGACATTTAAGGGATTATGTAACAAATTGGAAGAATATCAGATTTTTGGGGTAGGGGAAAGACTGTGACTGGAAAGACACCAACAAACCTGAGAGAACTTATTAATTAATGCTGAGCCACACAGCCATCACTTGGATCATACTATTTGCGAGGCAAGGGGGACCGCTGTATTTGCAGTGTTTAACATATTGTATGTTTAAATTTTTTATGGTTCTAACATTTTGCAGTTATCAAAGACAAACTGTTCAAAGACAAAACTATTTACTTACTACTTTTAGGGGTGCTGGGATTCAATTTAGGATCTATGCTATTAAGTGTAAATTGGGGCCATGTGGTTATAATCTTCTCTAGATACACATGGCCAAGTGTAAATGCATTCACCAAGTCATTTCCTGCATCTTGATATCAGGGATAAAGCTAAGCCACACAAAAATGTGTGTGAATGCGCCCCAAGATGCACAGACAATCAGATACCACTGTCTAATCTAAACTGCATTACACTCAGATAACACCAGTTTGCTCTCCAGTCCCCAAATTGCTTTGTGTGCTTGTGACGGCGTCTGCTTCTAAACGTCAACTCCTGTGTAAAATCACGACGTTTGATGTAGCAACCACCCTTTGCTCCAGTGTTATGAGCCGATTTACATATTACAAAGGAAACTGCAACGGATTTCAATCTGGCTGACGCTTTTGACTGTTTGGGTGTTTTAAGCAGAAACCGAGGCTGCAATCTTCTTTACAGGCAGCAGAGGGAGCTCCAAATACACGTCCCGTTCACTCTCTGTGTAGTTAAGAAGCTATAATTTATCAGCTTTAACATAAACAGCAACACAAGACACTAACAAGGTCTTTTACACACGGCCTGACGCCAGAAATAAAGAACGATTGGGGCATCTGAAACCCAAGTGTATTTATGCAGTGGAAAAACAGAAGGAGCCCATGGTTTATGCCTATTTAAAAACAAAAAAGATGTACAGAACACAATCACAAGCTTAGAAACAGTGCTCCACTGTAAATGTGGTGACTGTGCTGGACTATGGACTAGAAGGTGTAAGCTGCCACCGTTGGGTCCTTGAGCAAGGCCCTTAACCCATAATTGCTTGGATTCTAAGATGGTATCAGATTGTAAGTCGCTGTGGATAAGGGTGTCTGCTAAATGACAATGATGAAATGCCAGATTCTGTATTTACATCAGAGAGGTGGGCATTAGAGAAACACTGAAGAGTTGGCTAATATAGGATAAGTAATTGTTGCTAAGTCTGTGTGTGTCTCTATATGCACCACGTCCTTCACCAGGAAAACCTGTACATTTACAGCATTTAGCAGACGCCCTTATCCAGAGCGACTTACAATGGGTACAATCTTACAATCCAAGCAATTGTGGGTTAAGGGTCTTGCTCAAGGACCCAACAGTGGCAGCTTGGCAGAGGTGGGATTTGAACCCTGGACCTTCTGGTCCATAGTCCAGTACCTTAACCACTAGACTACCACAGTACAATACAACTTCATTAATGCATATAATTGAGATTTTCTGGGGGTCTGGCACAGATTAATTCAATTTACATTATTCCTTATATGGAAAATTTGCCCGGTACTCGTCATTTTCGGTTCTCAACAAGCCTTCTGGAGTGAATTAACGATACAGACACAGTGGTACCTCGGTTCTCATCATGAATGTGTGTACCGTATTTTCCGGGCTATAAAGCGCACCGGGTTATAAGGCGCATGAAATGAAACAAAACACTTAAGTTCCGTCGGAAGCTCAGTTTGGTCTTTACCTGGCGCAGGGCGTCTTCTTGCTTCCTCCGCTTCCGTACCATTGATTCGTTAATGTTGAATTCTCTCACAGCTGCTCTATGTCCATGTTGTACTGCGTGACTGATAGCGTTGTGTTTGAAATCCGCTTCGAAAATAAATGAATGAATGCACGTACCCTAATGCTGAAGCACATACCGTATTACTCCGCGATGCTGCGCACTACGGTGGCCGTGAGCTTCGTAACTTACCAAGGCCGTGCTAAAACATTTTGACAGTTTTATGAGCGCCGTGTACCATCTACAATCGGTTCTAGGTCAGAAAGCACAACCAGAATTAATTCATACATTAGACGCACCGCATTTTATGGCGCACTGTCGATTTTTGGGAGACAGTTAAAGGATTTTAAGTGCGCCTTATGGTCCGAGAAATACGATAGTACACATTCACCAATTGGGCTACAACAGAAATGTTTACTGGGACATGAATATTATTGGGTGGAGGACGACCCCGCTACATGACCGGCTGATGCCAGTTGATGTTGTTACACCTTCTATATCTATACAGACTTACAGCTTGGTGAACAAAGCCTTGTATGGACATTAGAATGTGTCTCAATGTCTATATCTGTGTTTATTCCCTGCAAAAGATGTGTAGCTTGTTATCATTTGGAACATAAACACGGATACGTCATTTGACTGGAGGGGGGTGAAGCAGGGGCCAAGGTGTTAGGTGGAAATGGCGAATTAAACCTCAGTTCTGCACATCATCACGTCCATAAATACAGCAGGATGAGTGTGAACCATCAACACACTCAGGAGTAATGATTCACACATGCACACACAACACATACTCTGATATCACCAAAATGTGATAATTAACGGAACAAAGGTGCGTTTGCGCATATGAGAAAAACAAACCAACCCTCAGAACCTGATCCATTTTAACCCTACTTACTCAGGACACAGTCACATGGGGGTCCGGAGCCTATCCCAGAACTCACTGGGACCTGATGGAAGTGCGGCCTGAAAAGGAACACCACTAATATATGTTCGGTGGAAAGTCCTCACTGATGCAGTAACACTTACTGCTGTGTGTGTGTGTGTGTGTGTGTGTGTGTGTGTGGGGCGTTTTGTAGTCCGCTAATAATAAACGTGAATAATTGAACGAGGACGCATGAATCATTCAGCACCTCATCTGTTCTCGCCCTTCTCCCGCAGACCTGTCTGGTTTTGTGTTTCTCAGCACTGATCCGTTCAAAATAGGAAAAATAACGTTCTCAAAGGAACCGACCTCTGGGGCACCATGGCGGAAACTTATCTGCATAAACAATTGAGGTCAAGTGGAGGTGGAACCAAGGGAGGCCAGGTAGACACTCTGAAATCCTTCTTATGCAGAAGGAATCAATTTCATTCTTTCAAACTCCTGGAAAGGGAACATTTGTATGCATTGTGTTTATAAGATCGCACAGAAGAATAAGTAAATGCTGTTCACTGCTTGTTGTAGTTTTGTTTCTTTGTGGATAGCTCCAGAGAGCTGAAAGTAAGTGTAATTTCTGCTTCAGATACTATGCTCATCATAACTAAAGCACTGAATTTTTAGAGGTAATGTATTAAAAGTTATGGCAACAATGCTCATATGGTGCTCAGTCAAAGCTGCTCATCACCGTGGAGACAGTTCAGTCATCTGTGGTGATTTGGTGGGACTGTGGTGGCGCAGTGGTTAAGGTACTGGACCGTGGACCGGAAAGTGAAACAGACTCAACGATGAATGTGAACCAGTTTACATAGTTATAGGTTAGAGAGAACATACATGTGGGGAGGTAAAGAAAGGAGTACTACTTACAGTAGTGAAAAGTCATCCACACAAACACAAGTAACTTACACAAAAAGTCTCTAAGCACATCTACTGGGTTAGAAGTCTCCAGGCCATAAGTGACCGAGCACGCAGGAACACAACCAGTAAAGGTACCGTATTTTTCGGACCATAAGGCGCACTTAAAATCCTTTAATTTTCTCAAAAATCGACAGTGCGCCTTTAAATGCGGTGCGTCTAATGTATGAATTAATTCTGGTTGTGCTTTCTGACCTAGAACCCATTGTAGATGGTACACGGCGCTCATAAATCTGTGTCAAAATGTTTTAGCACGGCTGGTAATAGTTATGAAGCTTAACGGCAACCATAGTGCGCAGAATCGCGGAGTAATACGGTATGTGCTTCAGCATTAGGGTACGTCCATTCATTCATTTATTTTCGCGTAAGCGGATTTTCAAACAACAAACGCTATTCAGTCACGCAGTACAACATGGAAATTAGAGCAGCTGCGAGAGGAATTCAACATTAACGAATCAATGGTACGGAAGTGGAGGAAGCAAGAAGACGCCCTGCGCCAGGTAAAGACCAAACTGAGCTTCCGACGGAACTTAAGAGTTTTGTTTCATTTAATGCGTCTTATAACCCGGTGCGCGTTATGTAGGAAAATAGATCCGTTAGCAGCCGATCATCCATATCGCGCCTTATAACCCGAAAAATACGGTAGTTGCTTACAGACACACATACACGAATGAGGGACTTCCCTCTTAAACTCCCATCTCTGCTTGTGGATCCACAGTGTTGAATGGCTGTTTAGAGCTGCTACATCTGCAGTTAAAATAATTGTATTTCCTATTATACCTTAAGACCTCAGTTGTTGATCAGATGTTCTTTAAATGGCGCTTCTCTCTATAATTATTCTTCCGTTCTCTCATGTTGTCATTAGCATTTTTAGCCCTCCAAGCCTTTGAAACTCAAGTCAGAATATAAATGAACGTCTGACATTTAGACTACAAGATGCACCAATCCACAACTGATACTTCGGACCCCTAACGGAATCCCTTCCTGACCACTAATCAGAGCCAGTGTAAGGTCTGCTGGCATTCTCTCTGTACCCTTCTTCAAGAGGAGCCTCCTCTAAATAAACCACCACATTCATCTCTCCAAGTCGACTACTCCTACGCTGTAATGCAATTTGGTATGGGAGCTAAGGAAAGAAATCAATTAGAGCGCCCGTTGGCAGGATCAATGCCACATTACAGCAGTAGGAGTGGGAGTCATGGAAACTTCTTTCTTGAAGGCGAGATGGAGGATCTGATTGAGTTTCTTGGAACATATAAGATGAGAGGGGGACATCCGAGTATTTCGACTAATAACCAAGTACATTCCTCATTCTGGCAAGAATTAAAGTATATACATAAACAGGTTCCTTGTTTTGAATTTCACAATAGGCTTGGTTATTAAATGATCTCTAGGTTACCAGCTCTGGTTCTGATGTAGCCCAGACAAGGAAGATTTGGAGTTTCACTACACCAACACACCAGTGGACTCAAGAAAGTTCAGATTAGTCAAAACACACAAGCTAAACCAAGGGAAATAACAAAATGTTTGAGTAAGTACAAACATCCAAGGCATGGTCTAGGTGTATAAATGCATTTACTGCCATTTCAGACACCCTTATCCAAAGAGAGCATAAAGTCTTAACCACTGGGCCACCACCCACTACCAAAACATGGACAAAACGTGAATTTGAGCAAGGATTAAGGGCCTTGCTCAAGGGCCCAACAATGACAGCTTGGTTGTGCTGGAATTTGAGTTCTCAACTTGCTGATTCAGAAGTGAGGCCCTGTAACCCCTCCACAACCACTGCCCTTAAAGTAAATGTTTGGTTTAAAATGTCCTGTTACATTATTGAGCAGTCTATCCCTATCCAAAGAGACTTACAACTGAGCTGAGCTGCAGGAGCCCAACAATGGCAGCTTAGTTGTGTCAGGATTTCAACTCACAACCTTCCAATTAGTAACTCAGAGACTTAACCACCGAGCCACCCTATCCGCCAAATTAGATTTCTATAACCCACTTTGAGTGTTAAGGGACTTGCACAAGTGCCCAACAGTGGCCACTTAGTAGTGCTGGGATGTGAGCTCACAACCATCTGATCATTAGTCCAGTACCTAAACCACTGAGACCCCACTGCCCTAAAATGAAGGTGTGTTGGTTTTAAAATTCTTTCTGTTATGTAAAATTCATCTTCGGTATGAATAGGCCTTCAAACAAACAACAACTGAAGCACCACTGCGAGATTCTGGGCTTTTTGTAAAACTAGTGCGAGGTCTTGCAGGGTCAGTTTATACAGCTGTGATGTACAATTGTGGGGCAAATTCCACACAGAGAGAAGCTTCAGGCTAAAACGTTGATGTCTTCGTTTCGTCTTAGAGACTCGCAGTCTTGAAAAGATAGAAAACATGGTAGCGTTCCACTTTTTCCAAGGTTTGTTGTGTTTCAAGTTTTATA
This sequence comes from Ancistrus triradiatus, assembly GCA_025084515.1. Lineage (NCBI taxonomy): Eukaryota > Metazoa > Chordata > Actinopteri > Siluriformes > Loricariidae > Ancistrus > Ancistrus triradiatus. Next base: position 488,741 of record JAJAGP010000216.1, on the reverse strand, counting down.
AAAGATAAGAATTACTGGATTGTACAGTACAGTACTAAATGTTTTCATATTGTGTTTGAATTTTTATTGTGCCTCTATGGTAATGTCCGATCAACGTCCCTTTCGGTCAACGTCCTGTTTCACAGAACGTAATGCAAACATTAAACAGTGTGTACCTGTACTAGGGGCGGGTATTGGAAAGGACTTAACAATACAATACACATCACGATACCATTATATCACGATACATTGCAATATCACACATATTGCACTAATCCACATAGTTTGCTGAAGACTGTAGTTTACATCCCATTTAGAATGTGCTTTTTCTTCATCCAAAAAAAAATAATAATAATTTGATATTTTGAGCTGAAAATCGATGTAGTATATTGCGAAAAAACATATTGCAATATATTGCTCTATCAATTTTCTTAGCACAGCCCTATTTGTCATTAGTAATTATCTAACAGTTTTACTTTATGGTTAATAATGAACAATAATTTTTTTAGGACAATTTGTAGTTTGTAATTAACTTCTTTAAAACACAATGTGTGAAAATTTTGCTATTTCCTTAACAGCACGCTACAATGTGTTCAACAGCATCTATAAATGTGAGCAGCTTTTATAGCCTCTCTAACAGCATTTAAACCAAGACTTCCTGAAAACAACATTAGCATAGCCCCTACACTAAGTGCATCCCCAGGCTTGACTAGCCTGATCAACAGCTTGATTTGTCTGCAACATACTAGTAGATTTAAGATATGATAAGAAATCATAAAGGCAGGCAAAACGGCATGGGATAGGAAAATGTGATTTTCATGATCAGCATCAAATCCATAAAATATACCCAAAAAGTATTCAGGAAAAAACCTTTGTTCTTTTTAAAATGTAACAGTACATTTATTTGTCCCATGTAACATTTTTGCAAATTGACTCAGGTTTGTTGTACCAAATTACACCATCTTCTTCCATTTTGGTCCTGCCCAATCCCCAGTTTCATGGCATCTCCTCCACCGAGGCAGGAGGTCCGCAGGCCAGGGAGCACCCATGTTCAACCTGCAGCTGCCAACCACTTCTTTGCACAGGCAGGCGGTGGACCTCTAAGGCGAGCATGAATTCACACAGACAAATGGACTAAGCTCGTCATTTCTATCTGACATCTTTGATAACGCCTCGAACGGATAACGGGGCCACTGTTACAAGGGCAGGGTGATGATCCTCATCTGGCCTCTCTGCCTCAGACACGATCTATTGTCTCTGTGCGGTGGCTCCAACACGTACACTCTCGAACACGTACAGCGCCCTTCTCTGTGCTGTAGTAGACGGCTGAACCTGAATGCTTTTAAATGGGCCCTAAAGTGTAAAGATGTTTTGGTAGTCATATGCACTCAGAAGGTGTTTTGCTCGTGTTGAATGTGTTCGAAGCAACAGCTTAATGTGATGCTCATTATTTTAAATCCAGCCCTGCTGCAGTACAGAGAAAAACACATCGTCCAATCGCAGGAGAAGCCTGTATCCATGGCAACAGTAATCCCTTAAAACCCTGGTCTAACCTCCATCCGGTCTCTCAAACACACATACATGCATGCACACACGCCCAGAGCTGTTTCCAGCTCCAGCTCAATCACTCTGCTCAGTTAAACAGGTAAACAATACTCTCTTAAAAAATAAAAAAATAAATAAAACCCTGTGTACACGAACTACAGTCTTATGCGATAGCTCTAACACTTCTGGTCATCTGCAGATAGAAATGTAAACATGACACATATCGCAAACTGTAACAAATCAAACGCAAGTATGGCTTATTATATTTTACAAAGTGCATTGAAATTAATGTCATACAAGTTCACTACATCAGAAAAAAAGCAAAAAATGAATGTCATATAAGCCGTTAACCAGAGGTACCCAAACTTTTGCCATGTCAGAGTGTGTAGACACACACACACACAAAAAATACTGTGCATGTCCTCCCCATGGTTTCCTCCCACATTCCAAAGACAATCATTAGGTTCATTAATTACAGTAAATTAGCCTGACCTGGGTGTATATGACGTCTCGATCTAACCTCGTGTACTGATGTAATCTTGTGCCTGTCGCTAAAATGTACTGGGCAAAAGTCTTAGGTCACCATGATTAGATATACCATTGTTTTAGCAATGATATAATGACAAATGTATAATTATTTCTCAGTCACACCCAGAAAATACAGGAAATTTGTATTGTATTGTTGGAAAACAAGACAAAAACAGCTTCTATCGGCTACATTGGCAAGTATTAACTGTGACCTCCTCTTACACTTTAGCAATGGCAGCTTTAGCAATCTGGCAGCATCGTTGGGACACCAAGTTGACCCTTCTACAGTCCGAAGAAGCTTGACAAGCAATGGTTTCGTTGGAAGGGTAGCAGCCAAGAAACCACTTTTTCAGACGGGAAACATGGTCAAAAGGATATGTTAAAGCTCACATAGACTGGAAATAAGATCTGTGGAAAAGAGGATTATGGAGTGACGAATCCAAGCCAACAATTTGTTATATATGGTCATTATACCATTTCTAAAACAACAAACCTAATGTTGACAATATGAACTGTACAGAGGTACTCGCTGGCCCGGGAACCCTCTGCCCTTTGCGAAGGGAAAAGCGCATGGCAGGGAACAGGGAGAAAAAAAAATCTTAACAACAAAATAAAATACAGAACCTTGGCTAAAAAGAGGTTGGATCTCTCAACATAAGAATCCAAAACATTTCAAAATCAACCCCCAAGAAAAAAAGATGAAGCTTGACCTTCACAATGCTCATACGTAAATAAAGGAAGACATTTCAAACATGCAAAAGCGAAGGACGATCCTTTCTTAAGCTGTGATTCTCACCTATTACTGAAATACCTATAATTCAGAGTTCAGTCGCTCATCATCTCAGTATTCATGCCTGGATGAGTCAGTGCCTCTGAGTCACACTTCAGCAAAAAGCTAATTTCTCCATCATTCAGCATAACAGCTCTGTCAACACCTTCATGTCATCTGTGAGTGCGAAAATCCAGAGCGTTTATAAAACCTGGTATGAAGAAGTTACAAGCCTCCAAGTGTCACTAAAGCTAAAGCTGCATACTTCTCTTCAATCATAGAGAAAAATAAGAATAATCCAAGATTTCTCTTTAATACAGTCTCCAAATTAACAAAAAACCCCACAGAAAGTGACTCTCCCATTATGTGTAATTTTAACAGTAATGATTTCATACTTTCTTTAATGATAAGATAGAAAACATTAGGCATCAAACTCAATGCTCATCACATCACCAAACTATTCAGAAACCTTCCAGATGCAGCACTAGTGAAGACATCTGTTTAATGATCTGTAAATCAAGACTAGAATCTTTTACCCCAATTACTAATACTGAACTATCCGCACTGATCAGCTCGTCTAAGTCATCAACATGTTTATTAGATCCAATTCCTACACGTTTACTCAAACAAGTAATACCTAGTATTATAGAGCCACTGTTAGTTATTGTAAATTCATCCCTTACCTTTGGTTATGTCCCCAAATCCTTTAACTCTGCTGTTATCAAGCCACTGATTAAAAAAGCCAGTCTTGACCCTTGTGTGATATCTAATTATAGACCAATTTCAAATCTACCGTTTCTGTCTAAAATCTTAGAAAAAGCCGTCTATCAGCAGCTCTGTAGTCACCTCCAAAGGAATGATATTTATGAAACATTTCAGTCTGGCTTCAGGCCCCATCATAGTACTGAAACAGCACTAATTAGGGTACTAAATGACTTGTTAATGTCCTCAGATAAGGGATGTGTTTCTTTTCTTGTTCTGTTAGATTTAAGTGCAGCATTTGACACTATAGATCATGATGTTTTACTAAACAGACTAGAAAATACTTTTGGTGTTAAGGGATTAGCACTTTCTTGGTTTAACCTACTTAACCGACCGGTACCAGTTTGTTCATATAAATAATCTACGCTTTAAGCTCTCAAAAGTGAAGTATGGCGTGCCTCAGGGGTCAGTGCTTGGCCCGCTTTTATTCTCTCTGTACATGCTGCCACTAGACTCAGTTATTCGTAAACATGGCATTAGTTTCCACTGCTATGCAGATGATACACAGCTGTACATATCAGCCAAACCTAATGACAGCCTTACAATCAACAAAATTGAGGCCTCTGTAAAGGAAATAAAAGATTGGATGTTATTTATTTTTCTCTTAATTAACTCAGATAAAACTGAGGTTCTATTAGTGGGACCCAAGGCTGTGAGAGACAGGTTGGCTACATCTGTCCTAAATCTAGATTGGCTCTCCAGTATTGTCCAGTCCATATGTAAAAAACTTAGGGGTCACATTTGATTCAGATCTCTCCTTTGATGCGCATATTAGCAGCATCACTCAAATTGCTTTCTTCCAGTTACGTAATATCGCAAAACTTAGAAATATCCTCTCTTTTAATGATGCAGAGAAACTTGTTCATGCGTTTATAACTTCAAGGTTGGATTACTGTAACGCCTTACTTACTGGATGCTCTAGTAAATCTATAAATAAACTTCAGTTAGTTCAGAATGCAGCTGCCCGAGTGCCAACACAAACTACAAAATTTGATCATATCACTCCTGTTCTACCATCACTACACTGGTTACCAGTTAAATTCCGCATTGATTACAAAATGCTTCTTATAACTTATAAAGCTCTACATGGCCTGGCCCCACATTATCTGAGTGAACTCTTAGAGTTTTACAATCCAGCTCGTCTACTTCGTTCGCAGGGTGCAGGGTCTTTTAGTTCCTAGAATAAAAAAAATCATAGCAGGGGGAATGACTTTCTCATACATGGCCCCCCAACTATGGAATAAACTACCCACTTTCATTCGAGACTCAGACACTCTCCAAATGTTTAAGTCTAGGCTAAAGACATACTTATTTACACAGGCTTTTGGTTAGACTTAGCCTGGGATGACTCGGGTCACTGGGGCCGGCGTCTGGAGTCATGTTTGGCCTGCCGGCCTGCCTTGTCCGTTAGCCAGGAGTGTCGGGTCTGGCTGAACTGGGCTTCGGTCCTCGTGATCGTGACTCGTGCATCCTTGCCTTAGACTAAGGGCAGAGCTGGGGGTTCATAGTCAAAGAGTCTTATGGTCATCAGAGACATTGGGTTGCTGTCTTCTGCCTCCCGTGGGGTTGCCGATGTCTCATGTGATCCCTCTTGGCTGTGTTTCCTACCAGTTCTCCTCTTTCTAGAGCTTTCTAGCTATGCTGCTATAGCTAATGCTGCCGGGGTCTCATGCTACACTTGGCATCAAGTGATTTGACATGGCATCAGTGATTGTTAATAAACACTGTGCTCTTAATCAATATCTAATTACATTTTTTCTGTTTTCTCATCCGAGCTGTGTTCCGGCAGTTCCGGCCCTACACATGATGTACATCTGATGGAGCTCCAATGTGCATAATTCACATTTTATTCGACCATGAACTCCATGACTTTAGTTTCGCTCTTAGATTTATCATCATACCACCGGCCACTTAATGTCGATGTGCATACTTTCACATTCTATTCAAAACTTTGACTCCATGACTTTAGTTCGCTCTTAGATTTATCATCTACGCCGCCCAAGGAGGTTGGGTCCCTTTTTGAGTCCTTGGTCCTCCCAAGGTTTCTTCCTAGAACTAGGGAGTTTTTTCCTTGCCACTGTCGCCCTAGGCTTGCTCAATTTGAGATTGGACGTAGTTATTAGGAGATAATCTAAACCTGTAAAGTTGCTTTGAGACAATGCTCCATTGTAAAAAGCGCTATATAAATAAATCTGACTTGACTTGACTTGACTTGTCACGTGGGGGCACCTTTGGTCTGCCTGCGCTACCACAGATTCATCCCCCTTTACCCGGAGGGAAAAACTCTGACGATGGAAGACCCTGGTGAGATGAAGCACAGACAGACCGTACTGGGACTACACTAGAAGGCCACCGATGGAGTCGGTATCTATGGACACACAGACGGACAGAACTGGAACTAGGACCATCAAGGAGTTAGGATCAATCACCTGGAATCCAGGGCATGATAGGAAGCTGTTTTAGAACGCAGTTGTGACTAGACTCTTCGTGTTTCATCTATAATGAATTAGATGACATTTTGACATCTTGGGTCTAAAGTATTAACATGTTCTTTGAACCCCTCCCTCTACTGCCTGAATTGGCACTATCTTTCATGATGTAACTGGCAACAGCATTTATGTCTTTCCATCTGTGGCTTTTCTTGTTGAGGCACTGTTTTGCAAAATGATACCGCTAAGGTTTGCTGAGTGAGTTTTTGTGCTGGTACCTTGGCTAGTTTAAGCCTGTCTTGAACAGCTGACTTCCGAAGTTTGTCATAATCTTCATATTCTGTGTGGTGGTTCGTTCTCAGATCTCGCATCCGTCTTTTCAAAACCAAACCACTACCATGCGAGGGAGGAGTCACGGCTCACAACTTAATCTAACGACAAAAGTTGCAAGGCTGGTGGTGTCTGTATTTTGTCTCCTGACGCAGTTTGTTCACTCATTTTTAACTTCAGTCTTTAGATAGAACTCCAGGTTGATTCGAGCCGCCACTCAGTGCACATGTGCAGTAGTCTGTCATACCTGGTTACGTGACGAACTGAACTTTTTGGCAAAAGTGAGTGACACACTCAATAATGTCAGCTCACACATCGGTAAAACAACAATTATGATATTATAGTGAACGATACATATCGCACAGCTGTACATGGAACGTAGCTCGGATGCACAATCTAGCCAGTAGACCTCACTTTATCAGAGGCAGAACACAAGCCAAAGAGGCTCAGTAAGCCACCTTTGGGAACGGTAGGTCTGCGTCTGACTGAGGAGAGTGGTCTGGCTGTCAGGCCACAGTTTTCAGACTGTGTGACCTTGGTGACAAAGCCCTATTCTTGTTCTGTCTGTCCGTTTCTGAGGTACCAGCTCTCTGTCTGATGTCCCGGTGCCACCTGGCTTGTCTGTTTCTGTATTCTGCCTTGCCAGGACCGTCCACATTTCAGAGCTCCTCTGGTTCAAGGAGTTGGGTCAATGATAGCAAGAGCAGACCAGCGGTGTCTCCACATGACAGAATGGAATGATTCTTAGTTCAACAAGCTAATCTGGCTACCTGCTATCCGTAGCTCTTCGTCTGTTTTAGAAAACATCATTATAATAAACTGTCTCTTTGATGTATCCTCACGCCACTATAGTGCATACCACCTAGCTAATGTGCTTCCTATCTGGACAGATGGGAGAAGGTCATTATCCGCCATTTCTTGGCCGACTGAACCTTTCGCACATTAAAGCTTTTAACATCTCTGCTGAGCAGTGAGGCAGGGCACTGCTTCCTGTAGCCCTCAAACGACCTTAAACTTAAGCATCCATCCGTCCATCTTTTATTCATCCAGGCAGCTATTATTTTATCCATGCATAATGCATACACCCACCCATCACTTTATTTATCTATTCATCTATGTAGGAAACCAACAATAGAGCCAAATATTCATACATTCATTCAGCCATCAATTACATGACCCATCTATCAACTTACTAAAGCATTCATCTATACATTTCTCCATCCATCTACCCAGCCAGGCTTTCATTTGTAAATCTATTTATCCTCCACTCAGTCATACAGCCATCCACTTATCTAGCTACTAGAGATGTAACCTGATCTATTACAATGTGCATAGTAGTGATTGACAATGTAATCAATGTAATTTCATTTTTTGAACACCAGTGGGCGCAACCTTACATCATGCCTACATGTACGTATAAAACCCTTTCCAACTGCTTTTAATTGTAGGGGTTTAAAGAGTCTTTTAGTTAATTTTTTTAAAACAAGAAAATCACACATTATTTTAATTAGTTCTCCAGAAATGAAAATGTTTTCACTCTATTTAACATACTACATTTTATTTTACAGTTTTAAACTGCTTCTAGTACTTTATTTTAATTGCAGGGGACAAACGCTTTTTGGTTAAAAAACTCATTCATGAGAATGTGCACTGTTTTTCAAAAATAAAAAGATCATAAGAAAGTTGAACTCCGAGCAGAATGTATTGTTACACTCATACTAGCTGAGCATGTGTCCATTAATCTATCAATCCATCCATACAGCTCTCAATTCATTAATCCACCTACCCCTCCTTTTAGGCTTCCATTCGTTCTATTTATACAACCCTCCTTGTAACCATTATTCAACCAATCTATTAATTAATCCATTATTTTAACCATTTAATTATTTATCCGCCCACTCATTCTTTTTTCCAACTGTCCACCCATGCAGCCAGTTATCCATCCATCAGTAAACCCATCCCACCTTTAATCCTTCCATCCTCCTAGTCACCTCACATCCACCCATCAATTTCACAGCCCGTCCTTTCAACCGCATATTCTTCCAGCCATTCATCCGTTCCATTATCACATCAACCCCCCGGACAGGCTGATGGATAGGAGGCTAATAGACAATTACATGTCTGCATGACTTCCTGGATGAAGGGTGGATGAAAAGACGGATGGATGTTTCGAGAGAATATGGATGGCTAAATTACTAATCGCCCAGCCCTAGCTTCAGATGAAGACAGCACGACGCATCAGCAGCGCAAGCCTTAGCTTAGTCACACATTCTGTTAGGCAACATGATACAAAATGCGTTTGTTTCGCTCCATTTTTTAACTCGCTGCTTTGAAAACACTGCAGTAGTGACACAGAGATTCAGAAGTGCAAAGCGTGATCTTTAAAGCTACTCAAGAGTGACAAGGTGTACATAAGCATTTAGTACCATGGTGCGAGCTGAAGGCTAATAATAACCTGTCTTTCATTAGCAGTGGCATGTAAACTCAGCTCACAGGGATGTTAGTATTACAGTTAGTGCAGTCTTCCAGTCCGGCATTCCAGCCTCCTTTAAATTCCACAATTATTGACCGACTGTGGGGTTAGGAATCCTGTCTGTGGAGGTCTGACCTTTTCCAGAGAGGAAGCAGAAATTTTAACGAGTGATTTTCCTTTTGTACATCACTGATGAATGCAAAACTTGTGAAAGGGCAGAACTAAATAAGTCAAGGGGTACAACATATGGTGTGACGATCAGACTTTGATAGATCCTTGTTCTTTAAATACAACTAAGTGCAACACCTGATTGTTATCCCAATGAATGAGTTGACATGCACTTAATAATACTTGATCGAATTTCTGCAGTTATCCGATTAGTCAAGTGGTCATGTAAACCTAAAACTGCTTTCTTAGATCAGATTAAGGCCTAGAAATCAGATTTAAAAATCACCTAAGAGAGCTGGATTTATCTCAGTAATCAAATTTCTCAGTGCATGCATCTCCTTACTCTAATTTCAATAGCTTTTCTTAGTCTGCGCATGCATGCAAACATACCCCGATTGAGTGTACAGACGTCACGGAAGCGGCTAGGAAAATCAAACACGGTTGCCAAGTCCGCTTATTCCAAGAAACTTCTCTTCATTTGGGCTTGTTTCCATAAACCTCGTTGCTTGTTTCTCCTGGTATCTGGCAACCCTGGAATTAAACCCTGCTCTTCACTAATGAACAATAACTTACATCAACCTGATTCTAACTTTCTCAAATAGTGAACGACAGATCTGCTTTGCAGGGTAGAGAACCAGTTTGTCACTAGGAGATCTTCCTTGGTCTACCTGTAGGTTTTCCTTTATTACTTTTCCACTTTGTGTATGCTTTCACGACATTTTAGACAAAGCTGACTGGGAAAAAACAAATCTGTTACCACAATTTGCGTTTTAAGTGCAGGCTAATGTCCATTTTCAGACATGTATTTGTTTCAGAAACGCAAATTACAAAATGATTCCACAGTTTTGTGTTGTTTTCCACATGTTCCTGTACTCGATCTGGGAAAATATGGCATCAATTAAAACAATTTATATTGATCTATGTAAAGTATGTGTTACTAAGCCAGAATGTTCAGCTATTCATCGAAAGTAGTTTGATGTCATATCTGTGAAATGTTTATTGGCTATAAAATAAAAAGAGGAATGAACATCACTGAAGGACTGAGGACTCAACGTTTGCCAGAGTAGAACTAGAAATCAGTCCAAGTGATGAGCGATTTCTCTACTTACCTGAGCTACTTCATCAACTCTCAAGTTTCAGTCTCTTTAAGAATGAGGCAACTTGAGTGAACAATTCCAGCCTAAGATAGACGTAATAAACGACGCTGCCAGATCCTAAAGCTTCTACCAGAGCTTTCAGTTGTTTATGCCTCCTTGGTTTTATTTGGTCAGGGTTTTGTTTGTTTGCCTCTGAGGAGCAACACACTGAGAAAGGTACTAGATCGCTCTTAACACCCTTAATGAGCACCAACAAAGTGCTTCTAAGCACATACACCTATAAATATATTAAAAACCACTGGCTGGGCCTTTCCTCGCCTTCATAATAGCACCATTAGTGGGTTCAGGGCTTTGATCATCCAGCATGCAAAAGTCAAAACTCCATTATTATCAAAGAACTGACTGAGGAATAGGCTGAGATTCAAAATAGTTTATGCTCTGCCTCCACTGCACTGTATCTGAACTCAAGCTAATAATAAACTGTAAAATACATCTTTTATAAAACTTTTCATACGGTGAACCCAACCAAAAATGTGCAAGAATTCATGCAACTATGCTAACATTACTACGATTTATGAATCGCTGAAGACTGAGAGCTGCTGCTTTACTTTTATATTGACTTACATCCTACAAATCTCTGCTAGGAATCTTGTTTGTAATATGCACAAGCCAACTACAGGTGTTAACAACCATCTGATTAATGTACGTTCACTTACCAATTAAGTCTTAATTCTAACAAGACTTATAATAAATTATAATAGGAAATAAAAACCGGACTTTTAACTCCAGCCAATCCGGCCGTAAACAGCTGGTCACCTCAAGAGCCACGAGTAGAGGCGGGAGCTTAAGAGTAGAAGTTGGTCATTCAGGCATGTGTGTAACTACCTCACCAATCATGAGCTCACTTTCTCATAAGCTCAAGTTTGGACTAGAGACTGTTCTATCTTGGTTGACGTATTTAGAGACTTTTTTTGTAAGTTACTCGTGTTTGTGCTTACGACTTTCCACTACTTATTTGTAACAAGCTGTAAAAGTGCCTGTCCTATTGCAAGTAGTACTCCTATGTTTGTCCCTCCACTACCTGTAAATTCTCTCACCTATAACTGGATAAACTGGTTCAGCTACATCATTGAGTCTCTGTTTCATCTGACTGATCTTCCGTGTTGTTTGTAATACTGTTAACAAGGCATTTTTGGCTTCCGTCAAACAAAAGTATCAGTCGTTTCAACCACTGATCAATCACGCATGTTTTCAATGGTATGTCTGACGTATCGTTTGCACGTGGTTTTCTTGTGAAAATATCCTTTATATTCACATTACAATAGAATAAGTAGACTATGAAACTATGGTGCATTTTACACTCACAGATTTGATTATTGATTTGACAGAATCCGGTCCTTTCATCTTTTATTCGAACTATCCACACACCTATCTATCCATTAATCCAGCTACCAATTCATCCATAATTTTGTGATCCATCCATCTAGTTATCAAAACATTAATCCATTACCCAGCGGTGAGAGTCCATACCAGGCCACAAAAGTCCTCATCAACTTGGAACACAAATCAAACCTCGCCTTGTAAGAAACAGGATATGATCCAGGGTAGATGTGTGGCAGAGTGCTTGCTTACGCTGGTCTATGTTGTGCAAACAGTAAAGAGGTGTCCTCGTGTGACACTGTGCATTCGTAAGAAATCCAACAAAATCACGGTTTTGTATTTTCTTCTGAGTGCAGTTCCCTCCACAATTATTGGCCTTACTGTCACATACTGAAGACGAGGGACTGTGGTAGCCTAGCGGTTAAGATACTGGACTCTGAACCAGAAGGTCCAGGGTTCAAATCCCACCTCTGCAAAGTTGCCACTGTTGGGTCCTTGAGCAAGGCCCTTAACCCACAACTGCTCGGATTGTAAGACTGTACCAATTGTAAGTCGCTCTGGATAAGGGCGTCTGCTGTAAATGTAAGATTCACCAAATTTCTTCAGTTAAAGGTTGGATGTGAGATTAAGCTAATCCACCATACGTTTGAGTTCTTATAACCCTTTAAACTCATCTATACCAGTGGAAGGGACTATAAGGTAAGGTTAGACCGATGGGCGAGCTTTGCTGTCGTAGTTTTTGTTATGACAAAGTACTGGTTGTAAAGTCCATAAATTCTCTTTTGGCATGTGCAAAGTCACATCAAAACAATGCAAGATCATTCACACATAGTAAACCCATGTGGTCATGGGGAGGACATGCAGAGTCCACACAAAAAGAACACAATTCAAGTCGCCCCAATTCAAGATCACATAAAATGTAATTTAACTACACTAACTTGGTTAATCTTGGCTAACCTGGTGTTTTTGTTGATAAAACAGTATGTTTGGTATGTGCAGTATGCTCCGTGAGGAATTTCTCTGGGTGCTGCACCTGCTATTACAGTTGTCCTTATTTAATGTCCATGGAGGCCAGGTTTGGATGTACGGAGTTGGGATTAAAAAGTAAACAGAGGAGCAACGTTACTGTATTTATTTATTTAATTATGGGGTGTAATGATGCCTGGCAATGCAAAACAAACAAACAAAAAAGTCACAATGTGCATCACAGAGATGCACATGCTCTGCTTATTACTCCATCTAATGCAATTGCATTTTTGAACACCAGAGGGCGTAATCATACGTCATGCTCCTAATTTTTTAACTTGCAGCACTGAAGATAGTTCTTGTTTAAATATTACTACAAGGAAAGCACACATTTTGAATTGTTACTCTTCATAAACAAAAAGGAATGTTTTCACTTGATTAATTACGACATAGTGAAGCTACACTAGAGCATTTTATTTACAATTTTAAAACTGTTTCAAGACATTTATTTTAATTTCAGGTGACTAAAGTTTTTTGTTTGTTAAAAAATGTATTCAATAAACCGTGTATCATTTTGCATCGTTTACAATTAAGAACAATAATTTTTTTTTTTAATCGAATCGTGACTATAGAGTAAAACTGCGCAGTAAATGTTCTTAGTGGTCTTAGGTGGTAGGATTTAAACTGACAACATTCTTATCAGTCTTGCCCTGGCTCCTTGGAAGTTGGCTCATGTGGATTGTTTGTCCCTTATGGTACTTCAGTGGCTTCTTACACAATGAGACACTAACCAAAACCACTCAGCGAGGTGTTTACAGAACAAGCTAAATATTCTCGTGAGGATGGTGTGGGCTCACGTATGAGCTCTTAATAATATCAGCTGACAAGAAACCTGAGCCGAGGGCCAGCTCTGGGATCCTGGTGTTAATTTAGATTGGAGACATGCTGCCCTTGCAGCTTTGGGTAACATACGGACAGCGACTAAATGTAAACAGCTCTTGGTCTCATCTCTAGGATTCTCATTTCTGTTTGTGGTACATGGCAACTTAGGCATTACTTATGCACGCTAGAACGTTTCATGTTACTCAGGGCCACGCAACAGAATCACGGATTTAGTGTGAATCCGCCCAAATTATGAAGCCCCAGAACAGAGTGTAATGCCAAGAAAAACTGACTGCATTAGGAGGTTGGGTGTCGCCTTGTGAATGAAACACCTGAACATTGCATCCAAATTCTTACCTCCACCCAGAACCATGGGAAATTAATATGGAACTGGTCACCCTTTGCTGCTATAGGAAATTAATTTCACTACACTTTAAAACAAGGCTTCCATTTAGCCACAATATCAAGACTGATGTTGGTTAACAAGGTCTGCATTCCAGTTCATCCTAAATTTGCTGGATGTGGTTGACACCATGAGCAGGCAAGTCCTTTTACATCAAATTCGCCAAACTACATTAGGAATCTAAGTTTTGTACATGGATGCATTACCCTAACATGCAAAGTCAGAGTATCTGCAGTTATCATATTATTAAGTGCATGGAAACTCACTCACTGATTCAGCAAAGATTTGCTGAGTGTGTTTTTGTGCTGGTACCTTGGCTGGTTTGGACAGCCGACTCCTGTAGTTCGTCATAATCTTCACGTTCTGCACAGTGGTCAGTTCGCAGATGGCGAAATAAGTTAGACGTCGAGCTGTCTTTATCGGCAACCTTCTTTTGAGTAACATCTATCTTCTCAAAACCAAACCACCACCACGCGAGTGAGGATGAGCCAAATAAGTCTAATAACATAGACCGTGAGGCTGCTGGTGCATTTTGTCTCATGGTGCAGTTTGTTCACTCATTTTTAACGTCAGTCAAGTGCTTTTAAGTAGAATATGCTAGCTTGGTTTATGCATGTTGCATGCCTACCTGGCTAGATGAAGCAGTGAATGTGTGAACTCTTAAGGCGTGTTATTGGCAAAGTGAGTGACATAGTCAATAATGTCAGCTCGCACATCATTAAAGCAACAATTATGATATTACCGTAGATGATACATATCGCACACCCCAAGTCAGACCTCATTTAGGCAGGGTGTGTTCTCCAGGCTTCCTCCAAACCTGCCTTCATTCATTACACAACCAGAGAAGATTTTCACTGCTGCAAGTTTGCACCGATGATGGTCCAATGATGATGCTTTATTTTAGCCATTTTAGGATCGTGAGCTGTTACATGGTCAGGAACGCCAATCCAAGACTTCAAAAATGTGGCTAAGAGGCAGATTGGAATGCAGAAAGGGTTTTGATTCAGTGGTTAAGGTACTGGATCGAGAGTTTAGGGTTCAACAGGCAAGCTATCGCTTTCCATTAAATACAACTTGTGCATTAAGAGTGCATTAAATGATAAGGCCATATTGAAGATTGCCAAGGTTACTTCTGAGGAATCCATGTTTGTAGACGAGTAAACATGGCTGTATGCTGAATTCTGTCCAAAGGGCGTGGGAGTAGAGTGATCGTCATGATTTACTGTTTCTCCGCAAGTTCATCTATTGTCTGCTTTTAGCGTTCAGGCGGAGCGCGTGCGTGGGGTGAGGATGAGGAAACTCGGAGAGGAAGGTCGGACCAATCAATCGTGTCACTTTCTCAAAGCCCGAAGCTCAACGTGGAGAGACACTGGATGGCAAGTCTCTCTCTCTTCAGCAGACATAAAAGCAGCTCTGTGTGCAAGTCGTGCCTGCTGGGGAACATTACGGCACAGCAAAGCAAACACAATTATCATCTAGAGAAAGCTCCAGATCCAGACAAGATCCTGCCCAGCGAGACATCGTTAGCTCCGTTCCATCCCATTGAGCCAGACGGGTTCGCGACTACGAGATGAGGCGCGCACGCCAGCTTTAAAGTCATTATCACGGCGCTAATATGATTTTTCGTGTTCATTAAAGAAACCGAGCCATAAAATAATTTTTAGGACTGTTCCACTTTTAAAAACAAGCCACAAATTATTACGCTGGTACGAGCCACCATATATCATGTAGCAAAAATGATTACACACTGCCCGGACGAATCTGGGTCAGCAGAAATGGGAGCGAACAGGGGGTCAGGACTAAAGAGAGAACATGAGAGAGAGGATGCAGTCTGGATATACAGAGTCCAACAGTTTTTATGCACGTATATAAACTGATTCCACATGAATGGCATTTTCAACGTGGATCTGCTGCTGTTTAACGCGTTAGCATTGACCGGCTCAGGAGAGTGAAGCAAATAAACAGCTTTTTTAATTACAGGTGTCCGCCGATTAACAACGTTCTGTGAAACAAAATGACGACCGAAATAGACGTTGACTGGATATTACTATAGTCTTTTTATTCTTCCGTAAAGTAAATTTCAAGGGTATTTTCAAAAGAAAGCTTCTCGCAAACGATACGTAATCGGAAACAGGAGTGGAACGCTACCATCTACACAGTATTCCTGATGCCTGTGTATTTTTAATGTATGGAAATTCACAATAATTACAGAAAATACACTAATGTACTGTTACAACCTTGTGTATAGGAAAGCCATAACACTTATGATGGTATGATGGACCTGATACTTTTGTTTGATGGAAGCCAAAAATGCATTAATATACAGTATTACGAACAACACGGAAGACCAGCCAGATGAAACAAAGACTCAATGAGTAAATGTGAACCAGTTTATATAGTTACAGGTTAGAGAGAATATACAGGTAGTAGAGGACAAACAAAGCAGTACTACTCACAACAGGACAGGCAAATACACTTACAAACACCATTTACAGCCTGTTACAAATAAGTAGCTGAAAGTCATCAGTAACTTAGAAAGTCTCTAAACACATCAACCGAGTTAGAACAGTCTCTAGTCCAAAGGAGAGCTAACGAAGCGCACAGGCTAACAGGTAGTTACACATACACACGTACAAATGACAGATTGAAACTCTGAGAGATATCTGCTCATAGGTCTGAAACGTTGATTGGCCGTTGAGGAGACCAGGCCACAACACACAGAGTTAAAAGACAGATTTTTATTTCCCATTTTAATTGATAATATTTGTTAAGTCCTCTGTCATTAAAGCGAAAGGACGTTCATGGGAGGGCTGTTAAACGATGCATACCTGTACTTGCTCATTTTATTACCATCACAATTATTTTAAAATGTCCTTCAGTCACTCCCTCACACACCCCGAACCAGCTTCACACACCCTCTACCATCGTTCCCTCAATCTCTAATTTTTGATCTTTGGTTCTTAGATAAGAGGAAGGGTTTCTCAAATATGACTGTAATAGTATGAAAGGGTTTCACACTGGGATGCGTGTCCATTCTGTGGCCCGGCACACTAATTGGAACAAAGGATCATGTTCCGTTATGGCTCTGTTCTGTTCCAATAATAATATCAATTATTAAAAATGAGGGGGATGCAGACTTCACTGTTGAGCGATCGTGAATGCCTTTGTGCCCACGTTTTGTTCCATCGTCATTTGGTGGATTTTCATGGCAACAGCAAATCCGTACAGAAAAACTGACTACACTTGTTCCATCCAGCTGCCATCTTTTTTGGCCTTTCCTTCCTCAGACAGGGCCAGCTGGGTCTGTGTGGCACCTGTACTGCTGCTCCATGTGGGCACCAAACTGAATTAGGGCTGCAACAACGAATCAAGAAAATCGATTATAATTGATTATTAAAAGTGTTGGCAACGAATTTCATTATAGATTCATTGTGTCGCATGATTTATTTGTCTCTCGCCTTATTATATCCGCTTACGTTAGCGTTAAGAATTTTAAAAATTCTACAAAGGAAACATGACCAACGCAGAGGAGGAGGTTCGGCTTAAGTCCTCAAAAGTGTAGGAGCACTTCACACAACTAAACAATGTGTAACATGCAAGCTTTGCAAAAGTGATCTGACCTGGCACGGGAGCACCCCGGTGCTGATACAGCCCTCGAAACGGAAGCATAGAGTCACCGATGAGGATGAAGGGAGCTCAACAACAGCGCAAGTCACCACAATATTCCAAGTTTGTTCCATTTTGAAGTGAGGAAACGTAACGGCGCACTCACATTATGCAAACGGACACAGCACGATTGATGCTGTTTTTACTTGTTAGCTGGATAATGAGAGTTATGGAGTTAGCAGAGACAGATATCCTATATTTGCCAGGCTAGCCAAGTCCTATTTATGCATTCCTGGTACTTCAACATTGTCTGAGCGTCTATTTTCTGCGGCAGGAAATATAGTTTCTAAAAAGAGGGCCAACTTTAGCCAGCACTGCAATGCAAAGTTCCTAAAGAAAGGGAGTGAATGGGTATGTATGTAGTGTTTGCATCAGAAATGCATTTTTTTTTTTATATTATTTAATTTGTTATTTTAATTTATTAGTAAATTTAATTGATTATTATTCAATTATTGTAAGAACTTATTTGCTCCGTTATTCAATGTTACAGTTCTGTTTAAAGACATGGAAATGTTTTTTTTTTTACCCGATTCATCGATTATTAAAATTATCGTTAGTTGCAGCCCTAGAGTGAATGGGTTTGTATGTAGTGTTTGCATCAGAGATGCACTTAACTTTCTTTATTATTTAATTTATGTTATTAATTAATTTTATTTAATTTATTATTATTCAATTATTGTAAGAACTTATTTGCTGTTATTCAATGTTATATTTCTGAATAAAGACATGGAAATGTTTTTTTTTCACCCGATTCATTGATTAATCAAAAAATAATCGACCGATTAATTGATTATTAAAATGATCGTTAGTTGCAGCCCTGAACTGAATACAGATATGCGTTTAAAGTCCATAAACTCAACATCCATTCACTTTAATGGCCGAGGGCTTAAGAATTATAATAGGAAATAAAAATTTCTCTTATATAGAGCTAATTCACGCCTGAATGACAGAAAACTAATAAGAGCAAACCATTGTGACATCTGCTGACAGAAAAGAAAACTGCAGTCTTGAAAGGCAGACAAAACAACATGGAATTACTATACGTTTTTGGTAAGTGTTTCAAGTTTAATAAAGATAAGAGTTACTGTATTGTACACTACAGTACTGTACTAAAGATTTGCATATTGTGCAAAGTATCTAAACTACCATGTGACTCTTAACATCCGGTCAACGTCCTGTTCACAGAACATAATGCCGACTTTAAATGCATACCTGTATTTTTTTTTTTAATGTTGAATAAATAGTAATTACAACCCCATTTTCTGCAATTTGAGACCATAACATACTGTTATTTTAAAGTCCCCTAATTGTGCTTTTGAAATTGATTATCCACTGAGGAACATGTCGCAAATAAAGAACCCTAGACAACACCTGGACACCTTGTCCTGAACGGATCACACGAGCAACGACGTCTACTACAACCATATGTTCACATGTTCTATGTTGCAGGCAAATATTTCTGCTCTATGAATGTTTCGACGAGGACAGAGGCTGCCAGTGTGCAGACCAACTGTGTGTTGCTCAAACGTCTGGAACATTTGTGGCCTCTGAAATCAGCTGTCGCTTACTAAGTATCACACAGCCTCTGAACTCACAGCTCTGAAGATCAGATTGCAGAAGGAACCAGCAGGGAGGTCAAGTCGCTTACAGAAATCTGAACTTCCTGTCCATTTTAGCCACTCCTCCACAAACTGACTGCAAATTCACCTCACTGCAGTTCTAAGTGCAAACCACAAAACTGCATGTCCACATTAGGGGTGTGATCTGTATCGTCTACGATAATTTTCAATAATAAATAACCACTCACTTTGCAAAAACCAGTCAAAAACACGCTTTAAGAGTGAATTACTGCGCATGACTGAAGTTAAAAATGAATGAATGAACAAACTGCGTCAGGAGACAAAATACAGACACTACCAGGTTCGCAGCCTACATCGTTACATTTAATTGGCTTCTCCATACTTGCATAGTGGTATTTTGGTTTTGAAAAGATGGATGTTGCCCAAAAGACAGTAATCTGCAAACTACTGTCCGTCAGAAATAGGTTGCCTTTAAAGACTGCATTATCGAAAAAAAAAACCCAGAAAATATTGAGATATCCTGTTTTTGTCAATATCGCACACACCTAGACCAAATTATTTAATATTGAGCCGAGTCATTTAGGGTGTTAAGCAGTGCACTGAGTACAAATGTCGTGCTAATGAATTGGCTGATATAATGAAGTGGCATAGCCCATCTCGAGCATTTTGTTCATCCTGTGAATCCCTAGGATCACTCTCAGCTCAGCTGGGGGAAGACTGTTTTTACATCACACCTGTACACTAGAGCAGTCCAGATTACATTAAGAACGGAAGCCCCGGGTGAGGCAAAACACAGACATACACGGAGGGCACTGGAACTCAACCCCGACCCGTGTATGATGCTCATGACATGGTGTAGGACATCAGACTCGTAGATGGAACCGGGCTCAACCCAAAATCGACATCAACCGACAGAGAGCTAGCAACTCGAACACAGACACAAACTGGGACCTCCTGCACCTCCAGGTCAAGGGGACTGAGCATGTGGTAGCATGAGCAAACCAAAGGTTGCTCCCACATGACATTGTATCACCAGCATCAACAACACAAACCCAAACGACATTTTGTTTAATTTAAGAGATTATATAAACGCAGAGCCATTCTGGTCTGTTCAGTATGCTGTTGCTCCATAAACAAAAGCCACAAAGAAACTAGAGAAGCAGCAGAACCTGTATAAAGGTAAACTTACCCTTTCTCATCAACTAAACGTGTCAATCTACTCACAGATAAGCTTTAATGAACTGATGGTTGTAGACACTTGATGACTTCAAGATGTTAGGTTTTTTTCTATAACTCTCCAACAGCGATCCCTGGGAATTAATTGCCTCTGGTATCAAACACTGACCAAAACCGGACCAGGACTAACCCACTTTAGCCTTATAACTTGGACCAACATGGAATATGAAACTCATATGTTCTTGCTAAGACTCCATGCAACGCATCCAAAAACAACAAACGTTGGACATTAGTGTTTTTTTTTTTCTTTTTAAGCAGGCCCACTCCTTACCCCATGCCATCCTTCAAACATCTAACCGGAAGTGCTTCATATACAAGTGGTATGGTGGAGAAACCACTATCACTGTGGTACAACTTCACAACATGTAGCCATGAGCACTGGACTTACCTAAGGATTAGAATGCTGCATCTAAAATTCTGGACACACCAAGTAGGTTGCTTAGTCCATCCTTTTAAGCTGTTCATTGTTTTTAAAATAAATCTTGCTTACATACATGGCAGGAGGCTTCAAGGCATACCACACATTAGAATTAGCAATTAGAGTGGAGAGAGCTGTGTGCCAATCCATAAAGCCGTTTCTGGGATGTAGTGCACCTAGTGCTGGACAGAAACCTGTATACTGCTGTTAATTTCCCTTACAGTATGACTTTTGCATATAGGCTAATGCTATACTGTAGCACAGCTGAAAAAACCAGATGTAACGCTTCAACACGTAGCAAATTATATAATATTGTTCTAGAAGCGCTGCATAGAACAGCATAACCAAAAGGCACACTGGGTACATATCGCTAGCTAGCCAGGTACCATAACATACACATAACTTAGCCTAGCACAGCATGGCAGTCTGTTAAAAGCTGGGGAAGGATTAAAGAACAGAAAACTGAAACGGAGAATAAAGAAAGTGAGACCAGATATGCATTAAGCCCAAGAAAGGAGCTGTGTCTGAAGTATGAAACAGACCAAAAAGGCTATATAATGCAAAGTTTGTCAAACCACTGTTGGTAACTCCAGAAACTTAGTCCATCACCTCAACAGAAAACATGTGTTGGAATACAGAGTACATATGAGATTATGGTCTATGGATTCAGTGCCGTTAACCATTAGCCCCACAGAAACAGTGAAGCCAAAGGCTCCGACTTTGCTTGAAGACACATTTTCTCAAGGCATTGCATATGACGGGAAAAGCGAGCGCTGGAGCAACATTATGAACGCAGTACCAATCCATGCAACATTTACAATGTACAATACATTCTGCAACTGTCTCATGCATACTGATTCCTTCATATATTGTCTAATTTTGTAGGGCAAAGTAAACCCTATAGTAATAGAAGCCTTCATTAGATAACCCCAGTGACACTGTTTTTAATATTCTATATGCTCCTGACAGAAATAAGCTGCCAACCTTCAGGCTGTAAACCGTGATACAAATTTTGGTACCGCCCAGCACTAAGTGCACTACATAGGCCTCATTTTGTATGCCTTCTAATTGTGGGAACACCGCCCTGAATGCAAGTTTTCATGTACATTTGGTAAAATATGACACTGAATAGCGTGTAGGCCATTATTTTTCATCACTAGTAAGTGCGCTGTTGTAGGGAGCACCCAGTCATTTGGGATGCGGCAACGTTTGAGAGATGCTGGAGGTAATACATAAATGAATAAATAAATAAATGAATAAATAAATAAACTAAATATGGCTTGCTGGTTATATTGTTAAAATGCATCAGCGTAATTACAAAAGAAATGTGCAATGTGCAATTTCTAACAAACAGCGCGAGGCGTTCCTCCGACGCGCTCCTGTTTTGCCCCGTGACATCACCGCTATTCCCAATTAGCTAACAAACACTCGCACACAGGAACACACAGTGCATTCATTAACGTTTCTTTGCATTATAAAGCCAGCGCGACTCACCCAGAACACGAAGGAGTAGACGATGAGCAGGGTTTTGAGACACGTTATGACGGGTTTGGTCTCCATTCTCCTCGATGCCATACTACAGCGCGCGGGCGGTGTGCGGCTGCACCGACTCTCCCTGCGCTGCCGCTCCGAGGGTTTCAGCCAATCAGGGGGGCGCGTTCTGGACGCAAGTCCCGCCTATTCCGTGACGCCTACCCCCTCCTTCCTCTGCGAATCACGTGATGGCTGCACCAAAGACGACAGCAGGTGCGCGAGCATCCGCGCGACCCTAAATCACTGTGCTTATATACAGTAAATATGTTAATATTTCGCGTTACTGTACTGAAGATCATACTAATACACGACGCCAAAAATATGTAGACACCCTTCTGCTGAGTGTTTAATCCACACCATCACTGCCTGGTACATTTACGCTCACGAGCTAAAACGTCACCACTTGCCTAATTACTGTTGATCGATGACATGTCGCCTAAACGAGGCATGAGCTCTACAAGACCCTCGAAGGTGGAATATGATATCTGACACCAGGCCATTAGCTACAGATCTGTGTCACACACCACAGACCCTGCCCCATTAGGTCTGGAGTTTCTGATAAGACGAAAACCTGGGAGGAGCCCTGAGACAAAACCGGACACTGTTAAACAAACGCCACTTGTCACCCCGAAGGCGTGAGGTACAGAGACCTGACCAGTGGTCGTGTTGTGGATGCTCCCAGTCACACTCAGTGTACCATACAACGCTAGCCTTTCTGTTATGGATCCCTGAGGTTTGTGACTCGGAAGCTCCAGAGTGACAGGGTTTACTCGAGTACTTGGACTGCATCTGTGATTCGTGAGAGATTTACAAACAGGGGGCTAGGTAGGTAGGAGGGTAGGAGGGTCTTGGGGTACATCTCTAGGTCCTGTTCATGATTTAAACTGATAATAAACATTTATTGGGGGGCTATAACCCATCTAAAGTAGGTCTAGCAATGCCCCCTGTCAAGTGTGCCCACGCTATGAGATCCATTAAAGTCCTGTATATTGGAAGGTGGAGCCGTTGTGGATCAAACCTTTTGTTCACATCGTACATATACTCTTATGAATGAAAATCTGGCAATCAAGGAATTTGGAGCCCAGGCAAACACCCTGAACTCTTCTTCAAGTTATTTAAAGCCCAGACAATGTTTGTATTGTGGCACTGTCACATCGTTAGGTCGGTTCGAGTATTGTCCATCCTCGGAACAGTGTCAGCAGGTATTCACCACTGCTGACCGGGAGAAACTCGCAAGTTTTGGACATGCTCCAACCCAGTCGTTTTGTCGCTAATGATTCCGCCTCTGTTGAATCTCTCAGATTATTACATCCGCATCAACATTTTGACTACAAGCTCCGATTGCATAATGTCTAATAGGTTATATTCTAGATACGCAGCTGTGTCAAGAAAAACATTATTTGTTCTGTGTGCTCATAACTCACCAGCCACTTTTTAGGTATACCTGTTCAACTGCTCCTTAATGCAAATCTTTAATCAGCCAAGCACATGGCAGCAGCTCAGTGCATGTTGGTATGTATAACTGGTTTAGACGACCTGCTGAAGTACAAACCGAGCATCAGAATGAGGTACAAAGGTGATTTAACTGACATTGAATGTGGCATGGTTGTTGGTGCCAGACGGGCTGGGCTCAGTATTTCAGAAACTGCTGAGCTACTGGGATTTCCACACACAGCCATATCTAGGGTTTACAGAGAATGGTCTTGAAAAGAGAAAATATCCAGTTCAAAAATGCCTTGTTGATGCCAGAGGAGAATGGAAAGACTGGTTCGAGCTGACAGAAGTGCAACAGTAACTCAAATAACAACTCGTTACAACTGAGATATGCAGAAGAGCATCTCTGGATGCACAGCCCGTCAAACCTTGCAGCAGACGGGCTACAGCTGGAGAAGACCACAGCGGGTGCCACTCCTGTCAGCTAAGAACAGACAACTGTGGCTACAATTCACACAGGCTCACCAAAATTTGGTTTGCTGAGTCTTGAGTTCTGATACAGCATTCAGAGGGTAGGGTCAGAATTTGGTCTAAACAATATGAATCCATTCCTATCCTGTCTTGTATCACCAGTTCAGGCTGCTGCTGGTGGTTTAATGGTGTAGGGGATATTTTCTTAGCACTCTTCAGGTCCCTTAATACTCACTGAGCATCGTTTAAGCGCCACAGCCTACCTGAGTATGTGTTGCTGGTCATGTCCATCCCTTTATGACCACAGTGTACCAGCTTCTGATGGCTACTTCATGCAGGATAACGTGCCATGTCACAAAGCTCGAATCATCTCAAACCGGATTTTTGAACATGACAGTGAGTTCGCTGTACTACAATGACCTGTATGTGCATATTCTTAAATATTAATCAATGCATGCTTGGTGGATTTCAATAGACAAATAATGGCCCCTTTGTTGCTAATTCATGCTGAACTGAAGCGCTTCTCTGACTAAACCTCACATGATCCAGCAGCGCAGTGTGAAATAAGTTCACACATCCGCTTCAGAATTAGCACTGTGCCATCAGCTGCTACACATTTACAACCTATTGTGAGAGCAGCAGCTTCTGCTCCTGCTAACTGAAGAGGACCCTGAAGAGGACGACTTAACAGGCTGCTGAAGCACATTTCTAGCTTTAGAGAAAGTGCTTAGGGTCTCAATGTAAAATGAATAGCGTGACACCATCTCTCAGCACATCACACAAACTCGCCATCGACACTCCGGTCTCATAAATGAAATATAGTTGAAAAGCAGGGTTGGAAATATATTATATGCATATATGATATAGGAAACATCATTCCCAAACCTGACAAGCAATTAAATGTTAGAATCAGCATGTTAGAATCAACACTATGTTTCCAAAAATGTTGTGGTATCCTAGCGGTTAAAGTACTGGACGACGGGATTACAAGGTCCAGGGTTCAATTCTCACCTCTGCCAGGCGGCCACTGCTGAGTCCTTGAGGAAGCAATTGCTTAGATTGTACGTCGCTCTGGATAAGGGAGTCTGTTAAATGACAGAAATGTAAACTATAGAAATACTATTCAAAAGTATACTGCTGTAGAGAGCTGTGTGAACGGAGACACCTACATACTGGGGGGTATACATTTTAAACAGTCAGTAATTACACTGCAGTGCATTATTTCACACATTATTGTGAAACAGACCTAATGTACTGTTTATGACAATTTAGTGGCATCTAGTGGACAGTAAGTGAATTACACTTAGACGGAATTTATGCTGTGGTTAATACCCGCTCTTTTTTCCCGATTATTTTCCAATCTTTTCTAAATTAAAACGATAAAACAAAGAGCCAAGAATGCGCTGCAAAGTTCTTCCAAATGTTTTACTAATTTGACTTGTCAAAAGCCCTACTGTTCTTCGGTTTCTTCTTCTTCTTTTTATGATGATGATGATCATGGACGTCCTTAGACTCGTTTTAATGTTTTCAAAACACGCATAACTAGTTTATTAGTAAATCATCAATAGATTTTTGTCTCCATATTCACAATGTAATGAAATTTGACGTAGAAGGACCAGGGGGTGGCGCTGCTACCCCAAAACATCTCCGAATACTGAAACGAGGATTTAATGTTTGTTCTGTGATAGGCTATGCACTACTTTTCTAAAATACCCAACACTCTCTGTGCCATGGAAAAGGTGTCTGTCTGTATGAGTGTAATTTCAACACAAAGATAAAGAAAATACGTTATTTGAATATTTGTTACAAACATAGCCAAATGAGAAACTAATTGGAAAACATTGATTGTATCTTTGCTAGATCTGTACCTGTTGTTAGTAGATGGATATAGTAAAGTCATATAAGATCTGTACCGAATACAGACTTTGAATGACATGTCTTTCCAAAAAAAATAGCTGCTTAGAGGCAATTTCTCCAAATAGGTGCATGTTTTTAATTTTATGTTTGTAGTTCTATGCTAGTTCTATAATCCCTTTTTGGGTCATTGTCTCTTCTAAATTCTCTTAGGGGCTTAACTCTAGACCCCTCTAGTCATAACGTAAACCCCCTATTCATAAATCTCTAGTGACGTCCCTAATGATGATCAAAAATTTAAACTACAGCTCCAGCTTTTGCATGAAACTTCACAATCACGTAGATCCAACACCCAAATAGTGTGTACCCAAATTGTAGTTTTCTAAGCAATCAAGCCTACATTTTCTTATAAAAAACTTTATTTAAACAGCGTTTCTTCCCCATAGCAAATAAATGGTGGAATGTTCGAGTTAGTATCACTTTGTCACACACCCCAAGCAGCCACACACTCCCCTCTCTGTTCCTGTTGAAGTAATCTACAGTTAACCATGGAATTACATATTAAAGTTCGTTGGTTCGTTCATGTTCCCAGTGTTAATTTGGCTTATCAAGGCCAGTTCAACATTGCTAAGGTGTTGTTTGAGCACTATCATGATCCTTTTGGTGCTTAGAGAGAAAATTTAAAGCGGCTGCTAAGGTCTTGTTAGGGTATATTGGAGGGTGGCTAAGTTCTAAGCAGCTTCCAAGGTGTCCAGTGTGTTTGCTAAAGTGTTAAGACGTAGTTGCTGTGTTATGGTATACAGGCTGGTTGCTGTGGTGTGTCTTGGTGGTTGCTACGATGTTGGTAAGATATATATACTTTTAAAAAACATTTAGCTATCCATATATTTGTGGCTATTTGTCTGTTAGGTATTCAGATATTTATGGCCAAGTTTCGTAAGTTATTCACATATTTACAGTTAAAGGTCATTTAGATGTATAGATAGTTATAGTTAAGGGTGGTGAACTGTCCAGCTATTTATGGTAAATGGTCATTGAGCTGTCTAGATATATATGGCTAAAGATAATTTAGCTCTTCCGATGGCTATATGGTAATTCCATGGTTAACTGTAGATTACTAATACTGGTTAACCATCTATCATGATGAACTTTTTTTTGTAAAAGTCCAGTCCAGGTTTTACCCAACCAAAATCTGATTGACTTAATAAATAAATATATTTATTAATAAAAATTAATTAATAAAAATAAATGCAGTCCAGAATTTTGATTGGGTAAAACCTTGACTGGATTTTTACAATAAAACAGATCAAGGTTTTACTTGGGTTAACACCTACAATGGACATGCAAGTGTCAGAATTGGACTTGAAAGGAAGTTGTCCGGTCCGAAAGAAGCATAATTTTTCTGCTGATGTATTTTATGTCACAAACATGGCAAAATTTGACCGACTTCCTTGATGCTGTTGACACAGTCCTCTGAGAAATAATCAAAGATCAGCCTGTAGCAACTGTCGTTTTCATTAGAGTTGATGATAATCTGATTGTAAAGGACAAATAATAAAATTGGAAAAACCGTTAAAGTTTAATCAAAGTAGGAAAAGAAAAAAAGAAAAAAAATGGATTAAAAATACAAGACGACAAAAGAAATGAAAATGAAGAAATTGTTTTTATTGTTAGTGTTTAAAAACAGTATGCATGAAAATGTAAACAACAGCCATAGCTATAAACATGAAGAACCCTGAAAATCCCACTGTATAGCACTTAGTTAAAAGTCATATGCAAAACCTCAGGCACCCCTGGTATATCACATTTTGTTGATTTACCAAACACAAGCTCTGCATGGAATTAAGTACTATACTGGTACATGTACTTCATTTTAATGTAAACAAGAAAAAAACATTTGCCAATTGCAGACATTTGGGCATCTTTCCAGATGATGGACAAAAGGAGCCGTTGGTTGGGCGTGGCAGTCTGAGACGCTATTTCACCACCCGAGTTTGAGACCTGAAGGCTGCCCTTCCTGTCAATTAACCACAAACGCACGTGCCTGGAGTTTGCTAAACTCTACTGGGACTATGATCAGATGAAACAGGAATTGACCTTTATGGCAATAAACAATAAACTGACCTGATTATAGAAGATCTGTGATGTCATGGGGCTGCTTTTCCTACAAAGGCCCTGAGGACGTCGTTGGGGTACATGGATTCATGAACTTTATAAATCTTTCAGCAAGACATTGATCCAAAATATATGTCCAGATCAACACAAGAAAAAAAAAACCTGTGGGTAAGCTAAAAGTAGAATGCACAAGACAGGATCTAGAACCTTGGATGATCCAGAGAAATTCTTTAAAGAGGAATGGTCTCAAATTCCCTGCTCTCATACCATATAAGGTGTTATAGGAAAAAACAAAGTGCTGTTTTTTTGTGCAGGGGTGCCAATAATTGTGGCACATGTGTTGTTAAACATAATGATTTCTTAATGAGAGATTTTTTCCCCTCATGCTAAATTTAATTTAATTTATTAAAAGTGGGGTTTTTTTCAGTGTGAGATTAAGGAATTCACAAAAATGACATTTTCTTATAACTCCTTTTACTCATATTTACCAGGGGGGCCAATAATTGTGGACGGGACTGTATGTCAGTCTTAAAGACAGTGACCAAAAGCAAGCAGGTTAATTCTAATACACTTACATAAACACACAAACAGACTAAATAAAATACAATAAAAATCTAAAAGTTTCCCTTTAAGTCACAAGTCAGTTAAAAGACCCTTATATAGTGTAAACAAAATTGGTACTAATTTGAAACGTGCAAACTCTTTTAGCCTTCAGTCAGAATACAGTCTTATGCAAAAGTTTGTGCACCAGTAGACAGGTGAAAAGATGATACACAAACTCTGCAGGGTGAAACAGGATGCTTACACCTTTGTATGTATGAAATGTTTTACTTTATCCAATTCATTTTCAATTCTAAAATCATATCTATATTTGGTCCTACAAAGGTTAAGATTATTTCATTTCAAAACCCCGACTTCTACATAAGACTGTATATCCAGTCGTCGGTTTGTGTCCATGAGGTATTCAGTGATTGGCTCAGAGCCGTGCAGAAATCCCTGATCTTGCTGTTAATTGGTGGATTAGCCTGTCAGTCATCGTCGTGGTTACTGTTCAGGATGTGTAGTCCTGCATCGACACTGTCTGTGTGTCTGAAGCCTGGAAGATCGGCTGCTAAGAACACCTCCAACACAGAGCTCTGAGGGCATACACAAAAAAGCTGCTGCTGCTTCACTATGATAAAGACATCTGATGTAACAAACTGGCTACAGCCCTGCAGTCCATTTCTTGCTTTTATTATGAAGAAAGTCTTAAAGAACACTGCATTAAAAAGCTGCACATGAATTTTAAGAATAATAATGATAATATTAACTTTTACCGATACTCACCTATCAGACACAAACACACATTTTTGATATGACCCCGACTGGATTCCAAGATCAAAGACTCAGATCAAAGATTCTGAGATCAAAGGCTCACCTTCAGTCCCGAAAACACCAGAGAAGCACCGTGAAGCTTGAACTGCTTGAGAAGGTCTCGCAATTCATTCACTACAGTGTAATCAACACTGCTGACATGATGGCAATCCAACAAAACACAGCGCGCCGGAGATACTGAGTGAGAGAGAGAGAGAGAGTGAAAGAGAGAGAGAGAGAGAGACAGAGAGAGAGAGAGAGACAGTGGGTAATACTCCCATAAGTCCATCCTACTGACACTACTAAAGTATAATCAGTAATATTATTATTATTTGCTATATGTTCATATTGCTTTGATAATACTGTTCTTAACATAACCATGCCAATAAAGCATAATTGAGCTTGAACTTGAGAGAGACAGAGAGAGAGAGAGAGAGAGAGAGAGACAGAGAGAGAGAGACAAGAAAGATAGACAGAGTCTGAGACAGACAAGCAGCATCAGAGAAAGAGAAACACACACAGGGTCAGAGAGATACAGGCAGAAAACTAGAGAGCCATGCAGCAACACCATAATTTTTTTTTTTCATATTACTGAAAAACTACTACATATTTGTCTAAGTTTTTAAAAATATTTTGCATTTTATTTATTGTTCTCATACTTTCAAATTTAACATGCTAACCCACCACCCTGATGATCCATTATTGAGTCCCAGCAGTGCCTTCCATCCAATTTGGCCGTGTCCTGTGATTCATGTATTCCGGTGTATTCGGGTACTTTAATGTTAATAATACTGAGGGACTTACCATTTAGCGCGTGCATGCGAAGAACGCCACTGAGATGCTCTGTGGCAGGAAAATGCAGGCCACTTCCCATCTCCATCACCAATACACCATGATCTGATACCTGTGTGATCAGTTCAGTATTTAATCTGCAATGTGTTTGTTTATATATATACACAGACAGTGGTGCTTGAAAGTTTGTGAACCCTTTAGAATTTCCTATATTTCTGCATAAATATGACCTAAAACATCATCAGATTTTCACACAAGTCCTAAAAGTAGCTAAAGAGAACCCAGTTAAACAAATAAGACAAAAATATTATACTTGGTCATTTATTTATTGAGGAAAATGATCCAATATTACATATTAGTGAGTGTCAAAAGTATGTGAGCCTCTAGGATTAGCAGTTAATTTGAAGCTGAAATTAGAGTCAGGTGTTTTCAATCAATGGGATGACAATCAGGTGTGAGTGGGCACCCTGTTTTATTTAAAGAACAGGGATCTATCAAAGTCTGCTCTTCACTACAAGTTTGTGGAAGTGTATCATGGCACAAAGAAAGGAGAAAAAGAGTTGTTGATGCTCGTCAGGCTGGAAAAGGTTACAAAACCATCTCTAAAGAGTTTGGACTCCACCAATCCACAGTCAGACAGATTGTGTACAAATGGAGGAAATTCAAGACCATTGTTTCCCTCCCGAGGAGTGGTCGGCCAACAAAGATCACTCCAAGAGCAAGGCGTGTAATAGTTGGCGAGGTCACAAAGGACCCCAGGGTAACTTCTAAGTAACTGAAGACCTCTGTCACATTGGCTAATGTTAATGTTCATGAGACCATTAGAAGAACACTGAACAACAATGGTGTGTATGGCTCTGATCAACAGTTACAGGAAACGTTTAGTTGCAGTTATTGCTGCACAGGGGGTCACACCAGATACTGAAAGCAAAGGTTCACATACTTTTGCCACTCACTAATATGTAACGTTGGATCATTTTCCTCAATAAATAAATGACCAAGTATAATATTTTTGTCTCATTTGCTTAACTGGGTTCTCTTTTTGTTTTAGGTCATGTTTATGCAGAAATATAGAAAATTCTAAAGGGTTCACAAACTTCCAAGCACAACTGTAAATGTACAAAAATACCACTGTAACACACACACAATGAACTAATCATGTTTTGTTTCCGAAGGTGTGCAGGTAATTATTTAAGTTGACACTAGATGGAGCTGCTCCTCTGCATTCATTGTCATTTAGACCAGAGAGACACACAGGCTCATGCATTGTAATATTTGTAATTAATATACAGCTAGAATTTACCTTCAGTTCAGGTCTGGCTACTTGATAGAGCAGCATGAAGCCCGAAACAACTACACCTCCCACAATTCCATACTGCACCTCCCAGAAACTGAGCAGGAAGGTGACTGAGAAGGGTAACAGGTCCAGCTCTGATAAAGAGAGAGAAAAAATAGCAGAAACAGAATGTTGTATGTAGAGTGTGTTCATTCATTTAGATTGCCATCTCACATGCATGGCTGGTCTCTGTGTGCGTCATGGAGCCCCCACTCCGAGCAGCGCTGGATTACCAAGCACGATGCCAGGAGACCGAGCAGAATTCAGAACGCTACCTCAGCAGGGGAGGGAGTTGAAGCAGCTCTCTACCTCTGCTGAGATGAGGTTACAGTTCAGTTACCTGAAGTTTCAGGTTTTAATTAATGGCAACAAGAAACCCAACTTTGAAACCGAACTGAAAACCTATCTCAGGATGCAAAGCAGAATGGCTCAGCAGTAGAGCACCAGTTCACAGTGCTGAACCTCCCGGGTTCATATCCCAACTGTAGCAAGGTGAGGTTTCTGTTGCATTTTTAAACTCAATTAGTGTTATATATGAAAATATAAAAACTCGAAACCAGTTGTAAGATCTGTGACTCACTCCTGACCCTCCAGATCTGAGGAGGAACGCTGAAGTCGATCATGGGAGCCACGGCGCAGATGATAACAGCTGCGAGGGAAGCTTTGGGGATGAAGGAGAAGAGCGGCATGAGGAAGGCTAGAGACAAGAGAACGATCGAGCCTGAGACAGGGAGAGAAAAGAAGTTAAAGGTTAGGGCATATCAAGTGATCCACTCTCTGAAGCTCTCATCTCTTCTCGATAGAGTTAATTCACATTTACAGCATTTAGCAGACGCCCTTATCTTATTGATACAGTCTTACAATCCAAGCAACTGTGGGTTAAGGGCCTTGCTCAAGGACCCAACAGTGGTAACTTGGCAGAGGTGGGATTTGAACCCTGGACCTTCTGGTCCATAGTCCAGTACCTTACCCGCTAGGCTACCACAGTCCCACACTATTGTTCACTGTTTTTTTTATTCCACGATTCACAATAGAGTTCATGATTCGATTTCCTTACGATAAGATACGTTTTCCAACAAAAAACGTTAGCCCCCTGCAATTAAAAGACATTACTAGAAACATAGGTTTAAAATGGTAAACAAATGTTCTATTGTAGCTTCATACTTTAAATAACCGAGTGAAAATACTCCGGTAATCTTGTCCTTTGTTCACTCTAGGAGTAATCTACGAGTTACACTTATCCAAGTTGTGTCTCACATAGACCTCTACATCGTGTGGTTTTTGGGACTGTGGTAGCCTAGCGGGTAAGGTATGGGACTATGGACTAGAATGTCCAGGGTTCAAATCCCACCTCTGCCAAGTTGCCACTGTTGGGTCCTTGAGCAAGACCCTTAACCCACAATAGCTTGGATTGTAAGACTGTACCAATTGTAAGTCGCTCTGGATAAGGGCGTCTGCTAAATGCTGTAAATGTAAATGGGACACTATTCTATAGTATACACTTGTTGAAGCACGTGTGTGGTCTGTTTCAAACAGTTTGATCTTGGTCTGTTTGATCTTGCAGCTCTTCGACTCTAGCATTTTGGTCGTGCAGTAGAACTTTTGCATTTGTTCGTCCTCTCAGACACTTTTTTCGCCCTTCCTCTGTGATCTCGCGTCACACGAGCCCTTGTTTTCTTTATTTTCATGTTTCAGGCTTGTGGCTTTATATTGGATACCTAGAACAGTCCAGATGTGAAAATCACAGAGGTCGTGCTCGCAGCGGGTGAACATCCTGAGACCGGGGAATTTTGCAGACCAAATTTGGGGGAAGGGGGAAAGGAGAAAAATCCCCTCATTGCTGAGTGTAACAGGTTTAGATACTGATCATGTTACCTGTGATGATGCCTCCAGCAGGGGTGCACACGCCCGTCTGAGAATTGACTGCAGTTCTGCAAACAGACAAACAAAACCCCATTTCATCTTTCACATATAAACTTGGCCAAACCCTGTGCGGCTCACTGCCAGCTGATAGAGTCCAAACATTTGAGCTTGTAGTGTAGTGTTTATGGAAGCGTCCATGTTTTACATTTACATTACAATTACATTTACAGCATTTAGCAGACGCCCTTATCCAGAGCGACTTACAATTGGTACAGTCTTACAATCCAAGCAATTGTGGGTTAAGGGTCTTGCTCAAGGACCCAACTGCTACAGCTTGGCAGAGGTGGGATTTGAACCCTGGACCTTCTGGGCCAGAGTCCAGTACCTTAACCGCTAGGCTACCACAGTCCCAAGTTTTCTCACTTGGATGCATGAACAAGGTTATAACGATAACTATAATTAGATGGTATTTTGGCAGATTATATGTTGGGGCAAAAATATTCTAAAGTTGTTTGAACCCATCTCTCTAAACTGCCTGATTTGGCACCGTGTCTTTCGCGATGTAACTGGTGACAGCCGTGCCATCTGTTGCTTTTCTTGTTATATCCTCGTAAGACCTGATAATTAATTTCATCCTCTGTGGGGGACATGAGCCCACAAAGAATATTTCAATAACCATATAATCTACAGAGCTAAAAGCTGATGCGCCATCTAGAGGACATCCTGGCCTTTACACTGATATATAATTGGCGGGATTTTTCTAAAGCCTATAATTTAGATGTTTTACAAAGTTTTTTTTACTGATTTGCACTTATGTTTAACCACTTAAAAGTGCTTTTTTTTTTTAACGTCCTCTGAAGTGGACATGGGGACTTACTTTATGATACAGAAGGGAAACACAACAAACATAAAGAAAATTACTAAACCATGTCCCATTGTCCCTTATAAAGGACATTTGATAAAAAAATAAACAAAAAGTGTTTTTGATGAAAAAAAAAAAAGCCTTGTGACATGTTTTTTTTCATCTCATAGACTTATTTTATTTCAAAATTACTGAAATAATCAAACTTTAGTTTTCCTGGGTCTCAGGAGGATATGGCATGCTGTTTTGCTGAATGATTCTGCTATGGTTTGCTGAATGTATTTCTGTTTTGGTACCTTGGCTGATTTAAGCCCGTCGTGGACAGATGTGAGACTGGTGCTGTCTGTATTTTGTCTCCTGGCACAGTTTGTTCACTCTTTTTTAACTTCACTCATGCAGTTTTAAGTAGAACACTAGCTTAAAGTATGTTTTTGTCTGTTTTTTAGGAAAGTGAGTGACATACTTGATATCGTCAGCTCGCACGTCGTTAAAACAACAATTAAGACATTATCGTAGACGATACATAGCGCACACCCCGAGCTCAGCCTTCCCAAATCTGAGATATGTCAAACCCAGCATAAGCGCACACAGAAGACACACACCTCCCGAAGCTGCCCGTGACAGGATATGCAGAGACAAACGAGCCCAAGATGTTGGTGAGTCCTGCACAAACACACAACACATCACCCATAGTGTTCACCCAAAGTGCGTACGATCACACACACACACACACACAGCTTAATGTATTGGACGGTGTGATGCTAAACACAGCAGATACACACCGATGGCAAAGATCTCCTGATTGGCATCAATGCGGTAATTATTTTTACTGCCTGTAACACAAAAGAGGTCATGAAACATATATATGCAGACAACAGAAAACACCATAAGCAGTCCTGCACAGAACCCGTGGAACTCTAACTGACCTACCAAATGCTTTAGCGATAGCAATGCTCTCCAGGACTCCCATCAGTGGTATCACTATTAAGCCTCCTCCCAAATCCTGACGAGACACACATGGTCAGTGAAAAACATGTTTGTTTAAGTAAGCACAAAACCATAATACCAACGCATCAAAGCAATTAAGATGCTAATTACAATGAGTGTTGTGCAAATGTTTGGCTGTAGGTAAGCGCAGTTTAACGACCATCCGGTCAATGTCTGGTCGGTTTAATTACCATAAATTATAATAGGAAATAAAAATCTGTCTTAACTCTGGATGTTGTGGCCATAAACAGCCGATCAACGCTGCGGATCCACAAGCAAAGGCGGGAGTTTAAGAGCACAGAGTCCATAATTTGTGTCTGTGTAACTGTTTTCTTATCGTGTGCTCGCTTAATCTTTTGTTCACTTTTGACCTAGGGACTGTTCTAACTCGGTTGATGTGTTTAGAGTCTTGTTTGTGTGTCTGTCCTATTGCAAGTAGTCCTGCTTTGTTTGCCCCTCCACCTGTATATTCTCTCACACCTAGAACTATAAACTTTTCTCAATGCATTTTTATCTTCCTTCAAACAAAAGTATCAGGTCCATCACACAGTGCCTTGCAAAAGTATTCGGCCCCCTTGAACTTTTCAACCTTTTGCCACATTTCAGGCTTTAAACATAAAGAAATTGCTATTTTTTGTGAAGAATCAACAACAAGTAGGACACAGTCATGAAGTGGAACGAAATTTATTGGATATTTTAAACTTTAAAAAAAAAAAAAAAAAACTGAAACTCTATCTATCTATCTATCTATCTATCTATCTATCTATCCATACATCCATCCATCCGTCCATCCATCCTTAACCCCACCCATCCATCCAACCACCACCCATCCATCCATCCACCCACCACCCATCCATCCACCACCCACCCATCCACCCATCCATCCACCACCCACCCATCCACCCATCCATCACCCATCCACTCACCCACCCATCAATTCAAACAGTTTAGGCTTCCACTTGTGTTTTCAGCGGTATCTCTGACGCATTTACATTTTCTGGTAAAAATACCCTTTATATTTACATTACAGTAGCATAAACAGACTGTGTGACTTCTGTAATGTCCGATCAGTGTCCATTTAGGTCAGCGTCTTGTTTCACAGAACGTAACGCAGTCGCTAAGCAGCGCATACCTGTACAATGTTCTGCATGACTTTAAACTGACCAGGGCTATGTCGTTGAATGACAGGCGGGTGCCGTTGGCCGTCGTCTCAGAGAGGGGCGGAGCCGAGAAAGGAGGCAAACCTTTTACCGTTTTCCCTGTGAGGGTGAACGGATGGTGACCTGAGACCTCTGCAGAGTACGCAATGCATGCTGCTGCAACGACCACCAGCGCATTTCGGACTGGGGAACCAGAGAGAAGAGGGCGAGTTATAAACAGAAAGGCTTTAATGACTGATATTTAATTCTAATTCTTAATATTATGTTGTCAACGTAGATCTCCCATTGGCCTATTTATCCGACTGTCCCTTTGTTTAACTATTAAGGGTGTAACGATACACTCTGCTCACGATTCGATTTTCTCATGATTATCAATTTTGCATTCGATAAAAGACATTTTTTTATTTATGAACTTTAAACAATGCAAAACAATGCACATTTTCTTGTATACGTTTTAAAACAACAACAAAAAAACCTAGAATCAGAGGTTTAATATTGTATATCAAATGCTCTGTTATTGCTTCACAATATCTTGGACAACTGAGTGAAAACATTCCTTATTTATTTCTGAAGAAAAACTATTTTAAAAAGTGTACTTTTCTTGTATGAACATTTAAACAGAAATAATCTTTAGTCCCCTGCAATTAAAAGAAATTAGAATGAGTTTCACTGAGAATGAGATGTGTGTCTGTGAGCATGAGGTACGATTATAACCTCTGGTGTTCAAAAAATGCAATTGCATTAGATAGCATAATAAACATAGCACGTGATCCAACAGCGTCCCAATTTTGCATTGTGAAAAAAAAAAAATCGGTCTCTCAGTATGTCTGTGACTGTTTTTGTTGGTATCTCTGTCTATGTATCTGTGCATCTTTCTGTCTGTTTAGTTGCCGGTCCATGTCTACCATCTATCTAGTATTAAAAACATGAAAAATTATTCTACATTATTTACATTATTTAAAAGATGTTATGAACAGTGTGAATGGAAAGCTTTAAATGAGAAGCACTCACTAGTTGAGAAAGCCCACACCAGGCGCCTACAATGTCTCACAAGAGCGGACGGGTTCCCTTCAGCAGAGCCTAGTGAACTCTTCATCATCGTCAACATCACCAAGAAGACCAGACAGGTCAGACCCAGGATCACATCTCCAACCCTAAGCAACGACATTGAGTTGAACAATTTAATTCCTTTACATTTGGGATTGTCTATTATACAACAGTAAGCTCAGAGTCCGCAATCTGATTGGTTGAGAAGAGTTCTCACTCCAAAATGGTATCACTAAGCCGAGTAATGACAAGCTTTACATACCCACACAAATAACGTATACAAATAACGGAATAAGTCTAATAACCTTCACTGATTTGCACTTTGTATTTCAAACTAACATTACTTGCTATTGTTATATAAACCTTAGGTAGCATACTGTGTTAAGGCAGGGCAGGGATTTGTTACTGCTGCCTAAGAACAACTCGGTGTGGACCAAGTTTTTGGCTAAATATAATGACAGTATGAAAGCATATTCAGTGCAAAATTCAGGGCTTTTTCAATTTATTTTGTTTCTATATTTGTTCATAAAAAAAAACTGTTGTATAAAAAGCAACAGAACACAAGAGTTATCATGAATAGCATCACGGCTATGATGATCTACGGCACTTGCCCTCAGCTTCTGCCTGCAACCAAACCACAGCAGTGACGTTATTCGCGATAACATCCTCCCTTTCGTGTTCTTTTTTCACAAAAATATTTTAGAACGATAAATAGCAGTATCATTAATGACGTATGGGGACTGTGGTAGCCTAGCGGGTAAGGTGCTGGACTCTGGACCAGAAGGTCCAGCGTTCAAATCCCACCTCTGCCAAGCTGCCACTGTTGGGTCCTTGAGCAAGGCCCTTAACCCACAATTGCTTGGATTGTGAGACTGTAAGTCGCTCTGGATAAGGGCGTCTGCTAAATGCTGTAAATGTATTTCAGTCAAAGCTGTAAAGCTGTAAAGATTAAACAGACAAATGAAACCTTTTACTAATTTCCTATTGTTTAGTTCAAAAACATAATACTAGCTGTTCCGATTTTCCAACTTCACATAAACTGCTCTGGGGTACAGAGGAGAGGAGAGGAGAGGAGAGAGGAGAGAGAGAGAGAGATGTTTAAATATTTATTGTCTGTGGATGTACAATAGTATTGTGGAATACTCACCGAGCCTCAGGTAGCTTATGGAAGGTGTAGTAGACCTGCAAAACAAACTGCTGAGGGACGTTCTTCAGACCTAAAATGTTCTACAGAAAGAGCGAGAGAGAGAGAGAGTGAAAGAGAGAGAGAGAGAGAGAGCACGGTGCTATAAATAATCCTCACCAAGGTGTAGAAGCTTATACTTCAATCAATACGGTAATATTAAAGAAGCTCATGAACATCCTTGGTAAATATTTTGACTTATTACCCGTGGACCCTGGGTTTAGACCACGATCAGTAGACTCCCCTGAACGACTCTCACCTTGACCTGCCCAAAGCCGATGGTCACTGCTGCTGCACAGGTGAAGCCCTTTATTACAGGATAGGAAATAAAGTCCAACAGGAAACCTGCAAATTAACCAGGACATTAAATGTACAGTGGGTGTGTGATATTAATCAGACTGTGTTTGACAGCTGATCTGTATGTATTTGTACTGTAGACTACCTCTCAAAATCCATACATCCATCAATTTACCAGTCCAGCCATTCATCTAGCATTTAATCCATCCACCTATTTACTTATCTGTCTGTCTATACTATCTATCCATTCTCAAAGCCACCTAAACATTTCTTCACCTGTCTGTCGCTGTCTATCCATCTATCCATCATCCATTAAACCATCCATGCGTCCACCTGCAAAGAATTTACCTACTAATGTATCTATTCATCCACCCCTCCTTTATTCCGCCCAAGCATCCACCCAAATGAATCAACTCACACACAAATCCCGCTGACCCAACAATCAGTCCAACCAGTGTGTATAGCCAGTATGTCTAACCTGAGTCCAACCCTTGAGTCCAACCCATGAGTTCACCCACCCACAAAACCAAATCAACACATTCACCCAACCAATCTATCCATCCACACAACTACCGATCCATGCCATCCACTCATTTATACACCCACCATCAATCCCCCATTTATCCATGCCCCCACTGCTCCTTACATTTACATTTACAGCATTTAGCAGTAAAGTAATTTAGGTTAAGGGTCTTGCTCAAGGACCCAACAGTGGCAACTTGGCAGAGGTCGGATTTGAACCCTTGATCTTCTAGTCCAAAGTCCAGTACCTTAACTGCTAGGCTACCACAGTCCACAGCTCCTCACTTATGTATGTATGTATGCATCTGTCCATCTGTCTATTCATCTACCACCCACTACTCCTATCACGCATCCATCCAACAATCCACCCACCCATTTATCCACAATCCATAAATCTCTCCACCTGTTTGTCTATCTATCTGACTGTGTCTATTTTTGTCTGCTCATGACTCTCCATCTGATTATCCATTTATCTGCCGGTCTGTTTCTTACTGCCCCCCACTAAACTTCATTTATTCCAGTATATGTCTCCCTGTCAGTCTCTCCACAGGTTAAAGTGGGACAGAACAAATGGGAATGGCTTTTCTCACCCTAAGTAATGAAAAGGATGAAGAAAAACTGGTTTTCCTATTCAAATACAACGTGATGATCAGCAGGAGCCGCCGTTCTCCCTGAAACCCAGTGACAATTTACTGGAAGGAAGTCAGAGCCAATCACGTTTCATCTCGCATCCTACGTGGCCATGTCATGCAGCATGCAAAATCATACCTGCTACATTGGGTTAATGGTCTTCATGCACACAGGATCTTGATACGACAACCTAAACTTTACTTCTCATTTATGTCTTGATAAGTCCGGGTATAGCGTCTAAACATGGCGTGTTTGTCAGTCGTTTAGCCGCACGAGGTGTCGTACAGGGTATACAGTTCAACCCGTTTCATTTTCCACTTTAACCGCTTTATCAGTAGCTGCAGTCGTGTGTGTATGTGTGTGTGTGTGGGCGAGTGTGTGGTTAGCATGCAGCAACACAGGAACTAATCAAAGTCAGTGATGAGCAAGTGTTATTCACAGTTCCTCCCTCTCTCTCACTATGTCTTACCACATACACTGGTTAGGACATCAAAATGCAAAAGTCTAAGGCCACCATTAGTTTAGACATGCCATTGTTTTAGCAATGGTATAATGACCACATATTTTTATTAGTCAGTCTTTTTATTGGAATAAAATGAAAATTTGTATAACACTTAGATGACATATTATATAACACTTGTATAATATAACACTTGTTTGCAGTGTTAAAAACTAAAAATAAATTGGAAAAAAAAGCTTCTGTGGGCTAGTGGCAAGTATTTGTGCGACCTCCCCTTATACTTGAGCAATAGCAGGATCTGGCAGCTTCATCAGGATGCCAGAAGACCCTTCTGCAGGTGCTTTGGGAAGGATAGCAGCCAAAAAGTCACTGTTTTGGAAGGAGAACAGGGTGAAAAGGCAAAAATGCTCACAAAGACTGGAATGAAGATCAGTGGAAAGGAGTATTATAGAGTGATGAAACCAAGTTTGAAACTTTTGGGTCCAATCGTCAACAATATGTTGTACATGTTCATTATACCATTGCGAAAACAACAAATCTAATGGTGGCCAAAGACTTATGCACAGTACTGTACAGTGGTACTATTAAATAAGCTGGCACTTGCCAAACGTTGAACAGAACAGGAGGACCAAATGCAGTCTAAATGGCGCTACAGGTTTGTTTACCCAGTCGCAGTAAAGCCATGGTGACTTGGAAGATGCCACAGAGCAGTGCTAATATCACGGCGTACACGTGGTCTCCTCCAATGTAGAAGGAACACAAAAGAGACATGATGGCTGTCGGGCCCAGGGTGATGTCCTTCGACGTGCCAAAAACGCAGTAGATAAAACAACCCATGAAGGAGGAGTACAGACCATACTGCAAAGAGAGAGAGAGAAGGTAAAGGAAATCCAAATGAAGCAAATCATAGTTCATTACTCCTCACTACCCTTTACGTCTACTCCTCATTACTCATAACTCCTCACACATGAGATGATGTCAGAATGAATCACGCTAGTTCTCATTAATATCCATATCCTGGGATAATAAATCAAGGCAACCACACACACCATATATATTCCTTTTATGCTCAAGAAGAAACTGAACAGCATTTGTTAATGTTTAAAATAAAATTTATGAGCAGTGTCTTTTGAGTTACAGCGTCATAATTTCCTATGGCTTGACTTGAGACTTGTTTGACCTGTAGCAGGGCCTTGACTTGAGTTACTTGAATCTTACCACAGTAACATGGGACTTGCTTGAGACTTGCACGTGTGTGACTTACCCCCACCTCTACAGTCAGAATTGGCCAGGAGGGTCTGAGGACAGGAAGGACTGAAATGGACTGGCGTCTGGCACAGGAGTCAAGTCAAGTCAGATGTAGTTCTAGAGTGCTATTTACAATGGAGTATTGTCTCAAAGCAGCTTTACAATTTTAGATCATCTTCCAATATCCAGTCCCAAACTGAGCAAGTCGAGGGCAACAGTCAAAAGGAAAAACCTCCCTAAATGTTATAAGGAAGAAACCACGGGAGGACCAAGACTCAAAAAGGGACCCGACCTCCTTGGGTGGCTCAGATGATACGCTGCCTGGCCAAAAAAAAAAAAGGTCACACACTCAATATTTCGTTGGACCACCTTTAGCTTTGATTACAGCACGCATTCGCTGTGGCATCGTCTCCACAAGGTTCTGCAAAGTCACAACATTTATTTCTGTCCAGAGTTGCATTAATGTTTCCCCAAGATCTTGTATTGCTGATGGGAGGTTTGTTCCACTGCATAAAGTCTCCTCCAGCACATCCGAAAGATTCTCAATGGGGTTCAGCTCTTGACTCTGTGGTGGCCAATGTGAAAATGTCTCATGCTCCCTGAACAACTGAAACAGATGAACAACTTTTCCATGACCACAGGATGTGTCTTTCGACATGGTTGTTTAACAAATGAGAAGCTTCTCACTGCATCAGTTAGGGTTCAAAACTTGCCTGAAACATAATCACCAATGCAGTAATTATCTATTTAACTATTTGCTTGGTTAAATCCAGGTGGTGACCTTTTTTTGTCCAGGCAGTGTATATGTAAGAATGAATCTAATTTATCTAGTCAAATAATTCTGTAGTAATAGTTAAAAAAACTAAAAGTCTGTGGCACATGACCGGGTCTGTTTTGTGGGGGTGGTGTGTCCGTCACGTGTCAAGTCACGAGAGTTCTTTATTGTGATTCCTCTGGACTGAAGCCTTTTTACTTCCTCTTTTGCGTTTCAATAATTATTTAAGTATGACACAGATCTTTGACACATTACACGGCTTGGTGTTTCCTCACTTTTAATGTAAAGGTCCAAACATGTTATTACCTGCACAGGTAACCCGGCCACCTCGGCGTAGGCCAGAGCCTGAGGGACGACAGTCAGACCGACAGTGAGTCCCGCCAGGACGTCCATCTTCAGCCATGTCAGAGTGTACGAGGGTAACCACGTGCTGATGGGGAACAGGGTGCGGAGGGTGGAGATGGAACAACATCCCACCATGGCGCGCCTCAAAGAACCACACAAGGACTCCATGCTGCTGCAACAAATGATTGCAAAGTGTATGGCAGTTTGCTTTATTTTGGTGGAAAAGTACCTATAAAAACAAGAAGAACGCTGTGTTCCCTTCACTGGCTTCCTGTAGCCACACCCATGAGATTTAAAATGGTGTTCAACTACAATAAAAATGGATCATTCCCTCATAACCTTTGAGACTCAAGCATGACTCGACTGGAGTCATCACTCCAAATCAAAGCATGAAGAGCAGCGAGTCTCTTCTCTGTACTGGCACCCTGGTGGTGGAATGAACTTCTTTTGGGTGTCTGAATGACTCTCTTGGTGTCTTCAAACAGTGACTAATGACACCATTCCTCACTTAATTGAAGACTGAGCATGTGTTTATATATTTAAGTGAAAAAATAAAAAGGTTGTATTGGACTCATTGCTCTCCTAACTAACATTCCTATAACTTCTGAACCTTAATATAAGTATAAGTACTCCCTATTTGGCTGGACTTTCAATATTTTGACTTTACAATGGGGATCCAGTAATAAACATAAACTCAGATTCAGCAGAAACCGTACTCTGAATTTTGTAATTTTCACATATGCAGTACTTTACTCATCTGAATTCTATTAAATTAACACAAAGCTGGGTGTTCAAAGTCTTTCAAAACATCCTC
Organism: Ancistrus triradiatus; assembly: GCA_025084515.1. Classification (NCBI taxonomy): domain Eukaryota; kingdom Metazoa; phylum Chordata; class Actinopteri; order Siluriformes; family Loricariidae; genus Ancistrus; species Ancistrus triradiatus. The sequence goes on along the minus strand of JAJAGP010000216.1, from coordinate 445,049 downwards.
TGTCTTGTTCTTCTCCAAAAACATGAGTTGTTCGTTGGTAATCTCCCACAGTCCATCAGGCTCATGATTTGGCCTGGTCAGAGTCCAGATTTGAACTCTTTATGTACCTTGAACTCTATAGAGAATACATATATATTTGCCCAGGAGTGTCGATATAAAACCTATAATGGCCCAAAACCTTACTCTAAACATAAATAACCATAATACCTGATATAATCTGTCATAAACCTACACTCCTGAGCCAAAAAAAGGGGCCAAACCCAAAATTGCAAAATCAACATTGTCCCACTCAATGATAATGTCTTTAACCAATTCATTAGTAGCTGAAAAATGTTTCCCAGTTTGTTTGTGTTTCATGTGAAACCAAATTATCTTCTTCTTCTTCCGGCTTCTCCCTTTATCAGGGGTCACCACAGCGAGTTAAACGTTTCCACCTCACCCTGTCCTCCAAGTCCTCTACTCTCACCCCAACTCCCTGCATATCTTCATTTACCACAACCAAATAACTCCTCTTTGGTCTTCCTCTCCGTCTCTTGCTTGGCAGCTCCATCTCCAGCATCCTCCTACCAATATATCCCCTATCCCTCCTCTGCACATGTCCAAACCATCTCAGTCTTCCCTCTCGAATTTTGTCTCCCAATTTTCCAACCTGTGCTGTCCCTCTGATGATCTCTTTCCTACTCCTGTCCACCCTAGACACTCCTAAAGAGAACCTCAACATCTTAAGTTCTGCCACCTCCAGCTCTGCTTCCTGCCTCTTTGTCAGTGCCACTGTCTCTAACCCATACAACAAGGCTGGTCTCACTACTCTCGTAAAAATCTTTCCTTTCACTTTTGCTGCGACCCTTTTGTCACACAGCACTCCTCTATAGGGTTCAAATCTGAACTCCGGCCAGGCCAAAACATGAGCCTGATGGTGACTGTGGCAGAATACCAACTACTTACTTAAAAAAAAAAGATAGAAGATATTTTGGAAGCTTTTCACACCCAGCCATGTGTTAATTTAAGTTTTAGATCAAACATTTACATTTTTCATGATTTTATCGTTGTGTACAAGCAGCCTATGTAAGTGAATTTCCATATCTCCAGGTTTTCCCTCCATCAGTTCACTTTGGCAAAGAGCAGTGACAAACAAATGGTGGTACAGGTCGCAGGAGTGCATTTCCTTACTTCTTGCTAATTGTCTGACCAATGATTTGGTGTTAGGACCATTGTGTTTTTATACTTTGCTATTTTAGCCTCATTTTTGCCCAGCAGTGTGATCTGTATAATATTGGAGCTCAAGTCAAAGACCAACAGGAATACTGATGACGATTGTGTGTGTAAATGTTGATTTAGTGTCATTATCACAAACCGTGCTGCTTTACCACAAAGTGTGTGTTTCCTAAAGGAGGAGATCAGGTTTTACAGTTAAAGGTGCGCCACTACATGATGAGATTAAACTAAACTCCAAAACGTGCAGGTTCGGGAACTTTTAAGCTTAAAACCAAGCCAGAAAGCAGGTAAAGCATCTGAGCTAATCAGCAAAGTACACTGCAGATTCACTCACCTGATTTACTTCTTATGGTGGAAACTTAAAGAATTAAAGTCCATCCTTGTGCTGCGAAGGATCTTTCATCTGGAAAAGGAGGGTTATATATCTGGTTCCAGGAATCTGTAATATAGATCATCATGACTGTTTAACTCTTGTTTTGTTTTGATACACGATATCCCTCCTCTGATTGCACGAGTAGGGGGTACAAATCGATGCCGCCAGCAACTTTTTTTTCATCAGCAGATGGCAGAATTCTACGGTGACAATTAATATGTGGAGGAAGCCATTCAACATCCAACACCTCCAATGGTTTCCAATCAAGATAGGAGATACCAAAGAGAGCCTCAGACTCTGCAACGGTGTGCTAGGGAATTACACTTTTACATCACCAAAGCACTACATTAATAATTACAGCATTTAGCAGATACCCTTCTCCAGACTGATTTACAACTATTACAGTCCCCAGGGTTAAATGTCTTGATCAAATGGCCAACAGGAAAGTTTGGCAGGTCATTACCTTGAACCCTGAACCTTCTAGTCAATAGTTGACTATCTTAAACATACAAAATACTTGGTGCCAAGTCCAATACCTTCTGAGACTTTACTATAGTGGCAAAGGAGGCAAGAGACTACACTGCTGACCAGAAGGCTTCGAGTCCAAGCACATTAGTCACTACTTTTGGGCCATTGAGCAAGTCCCATACCCTGCACTTACCTGGCTTGTAACTTGTAACACTGGATAAAACTGTCTGCTAAATTATTTAATGTAAAAAAAAAACCACCAGGGATCATCTGATACCGTTGTTGAATAATTACAGTACTATGCAAAAGTCTTAGGCATTCTATAATGTTCAGCTTATATTCTGCTTACTCTTTACTGAAGTTTTCAGGTTACTGCACTTCGTAGTTCTACATTTACATTTACAGCATTTAGCAGACGCCCTTATCCAGAGCGACTTACAATTGATACAGTCTTACAATCCAAGCAATTGTGGGTTAAGGGCCTTTCTCAAGGACCTAACAGTGGCAGCTTGGCAAAGGTGGGATTTGAACCCTGGACCTTTTGGTCCATAGTCCAGTTCCTTGCCCACTAGGCTACCACAGTCCCACAGTTCTACAGTTACAAGCTGTATTCCACTAAAACTTAAAACAAGAATAATCAAAATATAAACTGAAGAATAAAGAATGCCTAAGACGGCATTACTGAAAGCATCCTAACTGGAAACATCACAGCCTGGTTCGGGAACAGCACCGTGCAGGATAGGCGGGCTCTCACGCACAGAGCTCCCTGGCCTGCAGACCATCTACAACAAGCGGTGCTGTACCAGGGCCCATAGCATAGTGAAGGACCCAAGCCATCCCAATTATGGACTCTTCTCCCTGCTGAGGTCTGGGAAGCGCTACCGCGCCCTCAAGACCAAGACAGAGAGGATGAGGAGGAGTTTCTTAATCAGGACACTAACACATACCGCAACTGCCTCACAGCTGCACTATCTATCTATATATAATATAAAATAAAGGGAGCACTTAAACAACACAATATAACTCCAAGTGTACCCTTTATTTTTTTGAGCAGTATATATATATATATATATATACACACACACACACACATATATATATATATATATATATATATATATATATATATATATCTCTAATATATATATATATATATATATATATATATAATTTTATTATTTTTTCTTTTATATTTTTCCTTTCTATGCATATTTTCCGCTTCTATCTTGTTAAATACTTATTTTTATCTTTACTATTTTATCTTATTATATATATTTTTTTATTTCCAGTAATATTGCACATTCTCGGAGCGTTACAAAGATACATTTCACTGCAAATTGTACTGTGTATAACCATGTACGTGACAAATAAAAGTCTAAGTCTAACTTTTGCATAGTACTGTATATTGTGTAACTGATAACTGGAACATGTCCAGTAAGCATTTGTTCAGTTGTTTATTATCACGCCAAGTCATGTGACTATAACTTTGGCACGTGATGCCGCAGTGAGATTATTTTCCTACTTTTCCCAAATGATTTCCTCCCTCACAGGTGCATAGTATCTGAAGCCAGAGTACTCTTAGATCCTCTCTAATCTTCAGTATTTAGATTCACACGGTCCAGTTTCAGCTTCTTTGCCCAAGCAGATTAAATGTATATTCTCATCTTAGTCCTGGAATGTCATGAAGTTTATGTCATGAAGCATAACAGGATGGCACTGCTGATCTCAGAATCAAATGAGACCAATCAATACAAAGCCCTGACCAGAACCGTCCCCACTTGTGCCAGACCCAGCCCTCCAAAAAGACCATCACTAACACTTGAGTACCCCTAGCAGGGATGGAACTTGGATGAACAGATCAGATTGTTGAAAATCGGGATTGAACCAGATGAGCAGGGCAGGACCTCTGGAAACTGGGATGGAACCTGGGTGACCAGGATGGAAACTGGACCCAACGAAATTCAAATCTCATAATGCCAGAGGTGGGATACATACTGGGCTAGCTCAGTGGTAGACTCTGGGTTCCATCCTCGCCAGCGGCACCCTAGTCTCAGTGTTTCATAGATTGGGTCTGGTACAGAAAGATATAATGACACTGCATTTGTCATTATAAATTATTCTTGTTTAACTGGATGAAGTGCACCATATTTCGAATAACAATCACTTTACTAAGGTTTAATATGTAAATAGTAGTTTTTAAGAATCTGTCACTACTGATGCATTTTGTCTGGAATCACACGTGTCGTGATAAACAGCCGGTATCATGAACATATTTTTAAATATTGTGATATAATATTTTTATCATATCGCCCACCCTTAGTTCCTTTCCTCTGAGTTCACGCTGGATCAGGGGTGGCCACACCATGATGCAATGTAACAAGGATCCAGAGTGTTTGGAGGAAAACAAAAAAAGCCACATCATCACAGATCCTCCACCATACTTAACAGTTATTTACGTCCCTCTGCTTTCCTTTGCCCTATTCTTTTGTATCTGACCACAGGATCTGGTTCCAGGCATTCAGCAGTGAACTGACGATTGTGGCTGAATGTAAGAAACGTTTTACTCTGCCATCATAATCAACAAAAGGAAAGAGGATCTTTATGGAAAATAACCTTCTAACCACAAAACAAAATCTCAGTCCCCAAACCATTTATATGTACTAACAGACGAGGTGTAATCGTGTCACACTATTATTCAGATGTTTCTCTGACTGGTTTTGTATAAAGGACATTAAATAAGTAATACAACACAGAATAAAGTCACAGCTGTAATACATGACACGTCTACTCTCGAATCCGTCAATACATGTACACGAGGCTAACGGAAAGTGCAGAAATAAAATAAACCAAACCTTGTTACGGTGATTTAACCCATGAGAAGAATTAAAATGCCAGGCTTTTTAAGCGAAGGTTCTATCGTAGACAAACACTCCACGCTTGCGCAAGTCTGTGGTTTTTTCTTACAATTGTACATTGTCCAAGCAGGAATATAAGTTGTTGCCAGATCGCACGTCTCTAAACGTCTATTACAGAACCTGAGTCAGTTACCTGAGTCAAGTCCCAAGTCAATTCAAGCAAATCCTGATTCAGGTCCCAAGTCAAGAAGGGAAAGTCTCTAGTTCCAAGTCCTAAACTTCAACTTCTAGTCAAGTCATCGAATGCCATTTCATTTACATTTACAGCATTTAGCAGACACCCTTATCCAGAGCGACTTACAATTGATACAGTCTTACAATACAAGCAATTGTGGGTTAAGGGTCTTGCTCAAGGACCCAACAGTGGCAGCTTGGCAGAGGTGGGATTTGAACCCTGGACCTTTTGGTCCATAGTCCAGTACCTTAACCACTGGGTTACCTGTTTTTGTAGTATATTAAATTGACATTAATCATGAATCTTCTTAAATGTGTTTTTGGTAGAGAGCTCTATCCATTATTAGCTATCATTCATCATTAGCTTGCTAAGTTAGCTAGCCAGCTATGTAAACTATTTAAGCAGATGTTGTTCGTTGCGTAGCCACAAATGTTGAACAAAGTTTGATGTTGCTGCATCCCCATTGGTGAACTTCACCCCAAGTGTTTTGCCTGTTGCCATTATTTTTATTCACTACTGCATAGTCTTTGTGATTTTTTTAATCGATATTCATGAAAACGATCAGTTATGTAATTCAATAATATTTTAACACTTGGAAATATATTGTTATGTAAAGTCTGATTCAAAGTCCTAATAACTGACGGTAAAGTCAAAGTCGAGTTGCAAATCATAAAATTTGTGATTAGAATCGCAATCGAGTTCAAATTGTGACTCAAGTCCACAACTCTGGTATTTATCCCCAATATATTATGTGTAGAAGCAACAGTAGGTAGTAAACGGTGTTCCATAGGTTTAGTATGACAAGAAAAAAAGAAAACAATTCGATCAGTTTGTTCACTACTGATATAAAAGCTTTACTTTTTCATTTTCTGAATTCGCGTTAATAAACTATTTGGCAACCCCGGTGATCATGCGATTACGGTCTTGTGACGATGAGATACGGAAGTTGCTGTGTTTGTGTATGAGGACTTGCAGAACTGTCCAAGACAATGTTACCCAAAGTTATAAGAGGATCAGAGCTGATATGAGACTCGGTTTAAAATGTTAAACGTTAAAAGCAGCAGGAATAAGATGCGCTTCGGTTTGCTGGTGCTCTGGATCTGCAGTATTGGAGAGAGCAGGAGAAACGCGCTGCTCATCATCGGTATCACCAATTATTATTGTTGTTGTTACTATTATTATACATTAGTTATATTATATATTTATACTATGTTACTACATAGTTCTGATTGAGTCTAAAATGATTTTTCTGCTTTAGTGAGAAGCGGTTTTTTGGAGTTATGAGTTCTTCACTAAATGCACTGATTATTCTGCCTGTAGATGTCGCTAGTGTTTAGTTAATGTTTTGTTGAAGTGTATTAAATGTTTTAGTGCCTAGCTGGCGCAAGGCAGGAACACAGGGCGCAAGGCAGGAACAACCCTAGACAAGGCACCAATCCATCGTAGGGCACATACACTCACTAATGGCACTAACATCTTTGGACTGTGGGAGGACTAAGGAGAACCCACAGTAAACCCCATCATACTCCACACAGCATCATAGACCACTGCTCTATTTGTAATCTTTATTTATGTCTGTTGGTGCAGAATCAGAGCACTGATTGATGCTCTCCCTTCTTTCTGTGTGTCAGGTTTAAGAAAAGATTAAACTGTAACGGTTCTGTTTCCTCAGGCGACGATGCAGGATTCGAAACGGAGGTCTACAACAACACGGTGGTCCGAACTCCGCACCTGAATGCTCTGGCTCAGCGCAGCGTGGTTTTCCGGAACGCCTTTACCTCCGTCAGCAGCTGCTCACCCAGCCGTTCCACCATCCTCACCGGCTTACCGCAGGTAGAACCCAAATAAATACCCTGCCTGGCCAAAAAAAAGTCACCACCTGGATTTAACTAAGTAAATAGTTTAAAAAAGAGCCTCCCATCGGGTAATTACTGCATTTTTTATTATGTTTCAGCTGGCAACATCTTTGGGATGTGCTGGAGAAGACTTTGCGCAGTGATCCAAATGTCCCGCTATCAATACAAGATCTTGGGGGGAAAATGAATGCAACTCTGGACAGAAATAAATGTTGTGACATTGCAGAAGTAGTTCTGTCCAGAGTTGCATTCATTTTTGCCCACTGCACAAAGTCTTCTCCAGCACATCCAAAACATTCTCTATGGGGTTCAGATCTGGACTCTGTGGTGGACAATCCATGTGTGAAAATGATGTCTCATGCTCCCTGAACCGCTCTTTCACTATTTGACCCTTCTGAAACAGATGAACATCTTTTCCACGACCACAGGATGTCTTTCGACATGGTTGTTTAACAAATGAGAAGCTCCTCACTGCATCAGTTAGGGTTAAAGAACTTGTTGCCAGCTGAAACATAATCACCAATGCAGCAATTATCCGATGGGAGGCTCTTTTTTAAAAACTATTTATTTAGTTGACCTTTTTTTTTTGTCCGGGAAGTCTATATAGCCCTGTACTAGTTAGTCTGAGTCTGAGTCTGAGTCAAGTGTCAGGTTTGGGTGCAAGTCTATAGCATGCAAGTCTCTGGCCTACGAGTGTGTGTCTCTAGCATGCTAGTCGGGGAGTTGAGTCTTGAATCTCTGGCATGCAGATCCGGGTCATAGCGTCAAGGCTTTAGCATGTGAGCGAACAAGCTTAGGGCTGAAAAATTCTGAGGCTTTATCATTAACTCATGTTTTCTTTGTCTTTTCCCTCCTCCTTACCCACAGCACCAGAACGGCATGTATGGGCTTCATCAGGGCGTTCATCACTTTAACTCGTTTGATGAAGTGCGCAGCCTCCCGCTTCTCCTGAAACAGGCCAACATCCACACAGGTGAGAATCTGCAACCACTGAAACCCAAGGTTTGAACTTTTGGTCCAGCCCCCCTCCCTGAGGAACACTAAGACTGGGAGCCACTGGTGACGTGGAATACAGACATGTGGACTTCTGGTGGTCATTACAAGTGCCTGACCAGGGCAGTGCTGAGACTCCGACCTGAGTGGCTCAATGCTTTGCAGTGCTGTGCCATTCTGGTTCATGTCCTAGCCTACGTCTCTGGCCAGGTGATCTTTGTGTTGCGTTTTGAGGAGTCCTGCCAGTACCAAGAAGGTGTTGCTCTTTACAGTTTCCTGGCACTGGAAGTCCGGGTTTTTGTCTGTGCTCCACATCACCTGGGACGCCTGACTCTCAGCATTCCTCATGGTGGGGGCTGGGTCTGTGTGCCGTTGGCACCAGATGAAGCTAGTGTTGTAGTAATGGTCTTGGTCTCAACCTCATTTGGACTCGGCCTGGTCTCAGTCTGAGGGTAAGGTGGACTCGGAAATTGTCGTCGAGACCAACTGAGTCCATCGCGTCTGTCTGAGGTAACTTTAATTATAGACTGAACTTTTTTTGTATCATTATTTAATATGTACAATCCACTCAGAATAAATCAGTCCTTTCTGGACATGCCTAAATAAAATCAACACTCTGATTGGCTAATGGAAAAGCAAATTACTGCTCTTCTTGTTCAATGTATAACCAATGAACATGATTTGTTTTGAATAGCTTGATGTTCAGATTGCAAGTGTGCATTTTTGCCCGCTCGCTTCACTTTACACGACCACAAAATCTAGAATTATTATTATTATTATTATGTTTCACATTTAATAATAAAAATGGATAGAATTTATGTGGTGATTCTGATCATCACCATCATTTGCTTCCAGAAGTTACATTGCCTTAGTTTGACTAAGACTATAATGTAATAATAATTCATAATAATTTTAGGCTATATATTATTTAATGATAGATTTGACAAAATATGATGAAATACAGTATAATATTATTTATTAATGTCATTTATAAAGAATGATAATGAATGTAAAGTGAATTACAAACCAATTAATATTTTTGCATTTTCCTCCTTTTATTCTTCTCGTCTAGAAGAAGACTTTTAGTCTTCTCGGTCTCGTCTTGGTCTCGCCCACTTAAGGCCTCGGGCACGACTTGGGTTCAGCTCTTGACTACAACTCTTGATGAAGTTTTACAGCTCTAAATGTGACCTTTTTGGTTTCCCCCATTAACAGGAATCATTGGCAAGAAGCATGTTGGTCCCGGATTCGTTTACCCCTTTGACTTCGCCTACACTGAGGAGAACAGCTCGGTGCTGCAGGTGGGCCGGAACATCACACGCATCAAACTACTGGTGCGCAAGTTCCTCCAGGAACAGAAGGAGGAAGAACAGCGCCATGGAGCTGAAGCTCGACCGTTCTTCCTTTACGTAGCGTTTCATGACCCTCACCGCTGCGGTCACTCTCAGCCACAGTACGGACCCTTCTGTGAGAAGTTCGGCAACGGTGAGAGTGGCATGGGCCGGATCCCCGACTGGAAACCGCAGCACTACACACCTGAGCAGGTCAAGGTGAGAGGAGGGTCAGCGTTACAGGCTTACGCTAACGTTTAAGCACCTCTCCTTACAGTTTAGGCTTTGGAGGTTTCAGTCTGTCTCCTGATCATTCCTCACAGGTTCCTTACTTCATCCCGGACACGCCGGCTGCGCGAGCAGATATCGCCGCTCAGTACACCACCGTCAGCAGGCTGGATCAAGGTGAGGCCTCCAGTGTCCTTATGGAGGTGAATGGAACTGATGTGGGACCAGGTTTGGGATCCCTGTTTGATTTCTTCATACACTTCTATCCCAGGTATCGGTCTGGTCCTGCAGGAGCTGAAGGAGGCTGGGTTCGAGAACGAGACGCTAGTGATGTATAGTTCAGATAATGGGATCCCGTTTCCTAACGGACGCACCAATCTGTACAGCTCTGGCACGGCTGAACCCATGATCATCTCCTCACCTGAACACACACAGCGCTGGGGAGAGACGAGTGAGGCCTACGTCAGCCTGCTGGGTGAGACGCGCATGCACACAAACGCCCACTCAAGTGTAAAGGTCTGAGTGCATTATGTTTATCGGCAATTTGAAAATTTTCACATAACAACAGGTATGCACCGTTTACAGTCTGCGTTATATTCTTATAGTCTGGTCGTGGGCCGGACATTACCATAGTCACATAGTCTTTGTATGCTAATGTAAATATAAAGGGTATTTTCACAAGAAACCTGCTTGTAAACGATACGTAAATGAGTCATCGAACCCTGAAAACACGAGTGGAATGCTACCATCTACACAGCATCCGAAGCCAAAACTGTTGTACACGTACTAAACCTATACTAACGAGGTTCTGCATTTAAGTGCAGTTACATCTCAAGTGGTTACACGGGTAAACAGTTTTCATTTTAGCATGATACATTCTAACTAACATGTACTTTACTTTGCTGGAAATAGATCAGAAACTCACGTTAGCATTGTTGTATTTTCAGCCAAACATCTCAAATATGCAAAGTTCTTTCTGTTCTGCTCACAGTTTGCACGAGCAGTGAAAAAGCCGCGTCTTTTTCCCATCACTTCTTTCTACACAAACTAGCCCAGATAATTACATTACACAAGAAACGGTGCCCTCTAGCGGATCAGCTCCGCATTGCTTATAAATACATATACTATATACATCTTCATTGATAAAGCTGCTCTTTCCAAATCATCTGTTTCAGGTGCCATCAGCCAGCTTTTTGCAATGCCGACACCAGAAGCGACGGTGATTGGTCAGCGAGTTTTTGAAAGTTCCAAAAATCGAGCATAAGGCGAATAAAATAACGTCGCGTTTTCGCCTTTAAAGAAATCGCATATTTGTTGGAGATCCCGTTATTATACGTGAGCTCGAAATAATTTACTGTCGTCCGAATACATCGTACGTAGAAATCGCGTTCGCGGTGCTAAAGCTCACAACTTGGACGAAGATTAGTGGAAAAGAGGGCTATGAAGTGACGAATCCAAGGTTGAAATGCTTAGGTCCAGTCATCAACAATATCTAACATATGGTCATTGTACCCGTGCTACAACAACAAATCCAAGGTAGCCTAAGACTCTTACACAGTACTGTATGTAGAAAGTAATTGGTACCTCTAACATAACTACTGGCCCCAGCCTGCCCCCCCTCAAATGGTCTAGAACGCCAATAACCAAGATTAGTCCTAATTCTAGGTTTTAAAAAAAATACACAAAGTAGATTCTGCAGGCACGTCTGCATTTTTGCTGTTTTGCTACTATGTGACCACAAGGTGGCATTAGTTTCACATAAGACGCTATGCTGTGACTGCATAAGCCCCTCATTTAAAAGCAGCAGTTAGGCTGAATTTCTCTGCTGATCAATCATAAAATGTTGCATGTAAACAACAGGAGGTGATTCAACACACAATTCACTAATCGACATCACCGCAATCTCTTTCTTTCTTCCTAGACATCACTCCCACTCTGCTGGACTGGTTCTCTATACCGTATCCGTCCTACAGCCTCAGCAGCAGAGTCCCAGTGCAGCTGACGGGCCGCTCTCTGCTCCCGGCTCTCTCTTCTGAACCCATCTGGGACGTAGCTTTCGGCAGCCAGAGCCTGCACGAGGCCACCATGTACTACCCCATGCGCTCGGTGCGGCACGGGCGCTTCCTGCTCTTGCACAACCTCGACTACCGTGCGCCCTTCCCCATCGATCAGGACCTGTACGTCTCACCCACCTTCCTGGACCTGCTGAATAGGACCCAGGCGGGTGAGGCCACGCACTGGTTCAAGACTCTGAAGCAGTATTACTACAGAGAGCGCTGGGAGCTGTTCGACACAAGCTCGGACCCGAGCGAGGTCAGGAACCTGGCCTCCGATCCGGATCACAAAGCCGTTCTGGACGTTCTGAAGGAGCAGCTGGTGAAGTGGCAGTGGCTGACCGAGGATCCGTGGGTGTGTGCGCCGGACGCCGTGCTCGAGGATAAATTGGAGCCTAAGTGCAGGCCGCTGTATAACGAACTGTAGAGGGTCATCATGGCCAAGTGTGCACCTGTGGCATAAAAGATATTTAGACTCACCTGGGATTCTGACAGACGTTCCATGCAGAAATGGACAACTTATGAAAACCCAGTGAAATGGCACCAAAAGAGGCCCAGCCAAACAGTAAAACTTTAGGTCAGTGTTACTTATCAAATTAACATCCACATACACTCATTGACAAAAAAAAAACACACACACCAAGAAGTTGTTGGAATCGAATGAATGTAATGATGATATATGTAAGTGATTACAAAATTGGAGTGAAAGAATAAGTTAATTGGGGAAAACTGTACAAGTGAAAGGAGGCCCTACTTCCCTGTTAGGCCATCTCTAGTCTGGATACAAGATGAGATACAGATTCTGTATTGCATCCAGTGTCACATTAGCCCACAGATGTTGCAGCTGGGCCTGCCGATCCTCCTCCTGCCTCATTGACGTCCCAGCTGGTCCGATAAATGCTTTGGCGATAAATCTGGTGACTGGGCAGGCCAAGGAAGTGTTGCAATCTGGCAGGGACATTCCTGGGAAACCCTTGCTGGGCTTGGTTGAGCATTGTAATGCTGACAGATGCCAGCTGGAAGCCCTGCCATGAGAGGCAACACATGGCCGCAGGTTGTCCTGCTCTTATTGCTGAGTTGTTAGTGTCCCTCGTATCACCGCTAGGGGTGACCGACTGTCATATGCGATGGCTCCCCAGATTATCACACCAGCAGTTGGGACAGCGTCTCTCTCCACAGCAAAGGCAGGATTGAAGTGCTCACCATGCCACAAGTCCTCCATACTGGAACCAGACTGTAGTAGGATCCCAAAGAGAACCTGGATTCGTTGCTAAAGGCCACATGGTCCCATGCCTAGCAGTACAGGTGTCTCGTTCATGACATCACTGCACACAAAGGCAGCAATCCATAATTTCTATATGAGTGCATTATTTTTTGTCAATGGGTGTATATGCCTGGAACCCAGAGCATCACACACCAAACATCAGCTCGTCTCCTTCCCACAGTGCATCCTGGTGCCATCACTCCAGTGGGTAAACGGTGTACACGTACCCGTGGACTCACTGGACCAGACGAGCTCCCATTGCTCTAACGTCCAGTTCTGACACTGGTGTGACCATTGTAGGTGTGAGCATTCAACTTCTCAGCAGGGGGCGCTGCACTGTGTTGTGACACACTCCTCTCATCTCCAGCATTAAACATATCTGTGACCACAGTAGCTCTTCTGTCCATTTAGCCAAGACAGGATAGGATTTGTTGTTCTTGCACATTGCCGAGCCTCAGGCATGACAACCCTGTCACCCTAACCCAACACGTCAACTATGAGAACCAACTGTTCGCTTGCTGTCTGCTATATTCCAGAGCTTATAACATGCTCTTATTACCAGAAAATCATCATCATCTGTTCTTTGGTCTGTACGTGGTTTTAATATTTTGACTGTAAACCACAACATCTAACCTGCAAAAATTACACCTGAATTCGTTGTCTTGAACATATTCGTTTTACATGCCTACAACAAGGTTCTCAAGAAGCCAGTCCACTGTGACCCAGGTTTGAGTCCTGGCAGTTGGGTCCTCCTTGTGGCCGGGTCAGGTGTCACACAAGTCCCCACAACTCTCATTTTGAGCTTGGCCTTTTTTTTTTTAGCCTGGGAGTGTATAACAACAGCAAAGCACACTGTTGTACCTGTGCTTATCCTGTTCAGGGTCACAGGGAATTCCAGAGCCCATCCCAGAATTAACTGGGCACAGGTACTCCCTGGACAGGGTACCTTCCCATTGCAATGGTCTTTAACCGCACAACCTGACTTTCACATTGCATGAGGTTCAAACCCTTCCATTTCCAGCAGTGTAGCTCTTCGCTCCGAGCCACAGGAGCTGCTGTAACTACAAATTCATTTTAACCCCAAAAATAATTTACACACCAAAACGTCCTGTCTCTAAAAGGATTAAATGATAGATTTAAGGTTTAGGTTTACATTCATAAACGTATTTGAATAAAAAGTAAAGTAACATCTGGATATGTTTTGACTATTCCTTAATGAGGCCCCAAATATTGCTCTTGGGTGTTTAATGACTATTATTAACTCTTAAGCTACCACAGTTCTAAGTTAAAGTTACCAGACTATTGACCAGTTCTGCCAAACTGCCAGTGTTGGGCCCTTGACCCACAACTGCTTGGATTGTAATCAAGACATCAGTAAAAATCTCAGTAGGTTCTCACTAAAGGAATAATGTGTTTAAATTCTTATCATAATCACCATGCAGTTGTTGAAAAGGGAGCATTTTGTGAGTGTTTCCAGACCTCTGACAAATTACAGCAGTGTTTCCCAAATTGGTAGGTGCAGATCAATAGATTCAGGGATTAAAGGTGTAATTTTTGCAGAGCAAATGTTCAGGTTGTAGTGTTTTTCCCTCAGGGAGCTGGTTAAGTTTGAAAGTCATATTTGTATAGCAATATGGTGAAAGCAATGAATGCTGTAACACTACAAATTTAAGATCCATAATGCATGCTATTTCTGATCATTTAACTGTAAAGGTAATTTGTCACTTTATGTTCTGTTGTAATTTTGTATAAATGACGGTGTTTTGAATAAATTCTAGTTAAGTTTGTAAGTAAAAGACATGAACGTGTATGTACACGTAAGGGGGGGGGTCGAAAATATGGGGGGCACTGCAGAAATAGAAAGCCTTCTGATCATGTAGGGTCTATTTTTACTCAACACTTGATTTGTTTCTATGAGAGTGTCACGTCAGAAGTTAAGCTAGATCATAAGAGCTTTACGTTAAAAGACGCTCGGTTCCCTGATTGGATGCTTTTCGTTTGCCGGAAATACGAGCCACCTACACGCTGCGTGCCACTGATGCTCCGGGTTCATATATAAAAGCGCGCTGGCGCGTGAAGCGTCCAGAACAAGTCTACCTACATCCCGGTAATAACGAATAGAGAGGCGGGTCGAACAGATACAGAGCAGTTCATCATGTGCGCGGCGGAACGGTCCGGGAGGTCTACCGTGGTGTTGGCGGCTGTTGCAATGCTACTCTCGTGCAGTCCAGCCGAGGCGTGGTACAAGCAAGCCACCGGTCCGAGCTACTACTCGGTGGGCAGAGCCTCGGGTTTGCTGTCCGGCATCCGGAGGTCACCGTATGTCCGCAGGTCCGAGACAGAGACGGTGCTGGACGGAGGAGAGACAACAACGAACAATGTGATGTCTGACTTCAGCCCCCGACACACACCTGTGCTCAAAAACATGGTAAATATGAACATTTCTGCATTCACTCTTCTTAGTTCGTACGTTTCAGAGTGCTCTTAGAATGTTAGTGAAATTAAACGTAAAAACAGTTGGAGTTCTTTACGTCTCAACAAATAATTACATTATTTCTGGTTTTGGGTGTGCGTTTTATCGGTGCGCTCCTGCGCGCGTTTTGGTGAAACCCAACGCTCCAAGACGCACTTCAGCAGCCTCCGGTGGTCCGTCTTGGTGCGAGGCAAAATCCCGAATGCAAAAAGTAACTTCGTGTTTATCTGTACTCGCCTGCATTGATAAATCTTAGTTTTACACGGCACAGGGATTCAAAGTGAGCGCACCCCGTGCGTAAAATGCGCACAGAGTTAATACGAAGAGTTTCGTGAGAACGGGTGCAAACGAACTTCGTCTTGATTTTATACTGATTGTGTGTTTAATTGCAGAATAAGGCGTTTTATGGTGGTATTGCTCGATTGTGGTCACATTAATGTATCTGTAGGTAGATTACGATATAGAAATGTATGCCATGATTAAGTAGCAATGCTGAGATATGGATGTAGTGCTATAGTTACTAGAAATAAAATTATCCTGAGATGAAATTGTACGTTTTAATAAAGTCATTCCCAAAGTCCTAAAGATGTAATTCCTCATATTTAAAGCAGCGTCATCATAAAATGCCTTTTCACCGTCTTAATATACATCATTTGTTTTGTTTTTTAGGCCATCTGCATTAAGGACATCTCTCCGAATCTGCAGAGCTGCGAGCCCACGCAGGACGGCTGGAACACGTTCCGGTGCAGAGCGGATGTCCTTCTCGGGCTCGATTCACTCGATTGCTTGTCGGCATGAGATTCATTCTCCTCGTTCCCTTAGTAGAGCCTAAAACCGTGCACTCCCATCAGTAACATGCAAACACAGAACATAACTGTATATACAATACGTACGAAACGAACTGCAGTGTCCCAATCCGCATCTTCTACGTCGCTACAAAATCCATAAAGTTTGAGGTTTAACCATGTCTATGTATTTAGGCACCGTGTTTATTAAGGTACATACGGTTTAGGACGCACCCCTCCTCTTTATGCCCCATTCGGCCCTTTGTTTTAGAGACTTAGTGACACAATGTTTCCTTCGTGTAAAGAAATCAAGCTGCTTCTCGACACAAAAAGCTACCAAAAAAAAAAAAAGAAACACCAATCCATCAACCCAGTGTTTAAAGAATTGTGTGACGAAAACTGTTCGTCCTTTCTGTAGCCAATTAACTGTTTATTGAAGTGTATACATTCTTTAAAGACGTTATTTTCTTTATTAAAATCAACACAGTTGTTTGCTGTTGTTTTATTTCAGAAAATAAAGGTGAAAGAAATGTATGAAAATAAACTGAGCCATGACTTATCTTAATTGCTGATTATATCGGTTATACAACACATCACAATATTCAGCATATTCAATGACAATTTTTGTAGAACTCAGGCGAGGCAGCGGTCTAATATGCAAGCATACCACCACAGGAACCCTGGAGTCCTGATGGCGCCTTCGGCCTGGGTTGGGGAGTCATGGTTAGTTGTCTAAGGAAAGGGACGGCAGCTTCATGGTGGACTGGCGTCCCATCAGGGCACTCGTTCGCCCTGCGCCCCTTGAACATGTGCCAGTTCCCATAACCCCCAGGAAAAGCAGAGTTATACCATGGGTATGTGTACAAATACACACATGACATTTTGCATAGAACATTTTAAGATCTAACTGAAGAAAATGATTGTCAGAATAAAATCATGTTCCAGTTACTGCATAGTTCGTTTATCTTTCAGAGTTATGCAGCTGCATTGAGTTTTATACAAAAACAATTATTTACAAAGAATAGCAAGACAAGGCACAGGAATAAGGCACTGCAAAAAAAAAACCTACTTCACAGGTTCGGCTTCATTTGAAAACAAAAACATGGAGAATCCAGCTGGACACCAAGGACAAAATAGACGTATTGGCTTGAACTGAAGGGGTGGAAGTGACAATGATTGGGAGGGAATACTCCTCTGATCTCATGTTCAGAGAAAACATAGGAAACTCTTTCACTGGCCACTTTCAACATGAAAAACCAAGAAGACCAGTGCTGGCACACTAACTATAAACGCGCCACAAACACTGAAGCTGAACTGCTTTAGGTGTGATCAGATCAGGAAATAGGAGTGTAACCATACACTCTGCTCATGATTCAATTCCATTCACTGTGGTCACATTTGGGATGGGGCTGGGTTGTACCTCCAATTTTTAGTAAAGGAAAAGCGTCGACAGCATGGCAGGGCTGCTCAATGGTTAAGACTCAACACTGATCAGAATATCCTGGCAATTCCTGACTCGCACTTCGCTCTGGATAAGGCTGACCATTAAAGGCTGCTAACGTACAGTCAGAACTTCTGCGAACATGATAGAGTCACCACTCACAAAGCGATGTCCATGTGGAAGACCTGATAGTGCTACACAGAGCCTGTACCCCATCCAACAGATTTGAGATTAACCGCAACACAAACTAAGTCTTATCGGCCGATACCTGACCTCACTAGGACTTGTGCGGATGCAAATAGCTATCATGAGGCCATCAAATAATTTAGCCCACTATGATGGAGTGCAAGTCGCCTCAGCCCAGACTGCTTGTGTGGAGTCTGCACATTCTCCTCCATGTGAGGGGGTTTCTCCTAACACACCCTTACATCAAGTGTCCCAGTGTGTACGACGGTCTCAAGGACGGATCTACTGTGACAGGGTGGAGTCAGGAAGGCCATCTGGTGTATAACCCTCAGGCAAACCCAACCTGCGGATCAGGCTGCTCTGGCAACGGGAGCATCTGTATAAAGCAGGCAAAGACACTTGCCTGGTCGCTACACTCGTCATGTCTGAAGGAGGGGAGGTTGAGCAAGGATCATACCCAGGAGGTACAGGCAAACAGACAGTGAGCTTAGTTCGTTCCTTTGCAGATTCACTCTCGCTGTAGAAAAGTAGCACTTGCTGGTCTACGGCCCTCTAGAGGGGGTCGTGCACATGGCGGGAGATGTCAAAAGACTGAGCACTTGGACTTGCCAAATTGGGAGAAAAGGAGGAGAAATCAAAAAGTAGGACTAACTCCATTAATATTAGTGATGGTTTTGGATGTGAGGTTTGTCCTTGGCGATGTAGCAAATCTCACTCCTCCAATATCAGTATAAATATAACTAAACAGACTTCTTTAGCTTCTCCTTCTCACATTTTCAAGCAATGACTCCCTCTTTCTCTCTTCATCCTTCCTTGTACCCTCTATCCTCTCCCTGTATTTACTGCATGACGTAAATAAACCCTGGAAAAGCAGCAGGAATTTAGGGAGCCACTCATCTGCTCCAACGTCCTCCTGACAAGTCAGTCCTCAGAGCAGTGACACAGCCTCCAGGTTCTCCCTCACAATGGTGTCCATCACCACCTGAAAGACCACCTGCACGTTGGAGGTGTCTGTCGCTGTAGTGAAGTGGTGATAAATGAGCTTCCTGGGCGTGGTGTTCTGAGAAACGAACACGGACGCGATGAAGCGAGCGGCGGAATCCACGTCACAGTCGGCTCCTTCACATAGAGAGAAAGAGAGAGGCAAATCTGAGTCAAGTTTCAAACACCACACAGAGATGAGCAATGTACGGTCTAACCTCATTATCTCTTCAAAATCATCTCTCACCACCTGTGATGGCAGGACGGATTTACCTCCATTCACTTTATCTTAAAAGCCACCAATGGCTTGCCACCACTTGCCCTTCTTGAAATGTGATAAAGGTCTTGCCAGCAATGAAATTCTACCCCACTACACCAGCAAGTTTTCAGCTGACCGGTCGGTAGGTGTCACATTAATCCTACTGACAGACTGCGTCATACGATAATATTGAGCCGTGCTACTGGCCATACCTCATCTCACCTCCCCCATTTGTTAAAGATGCTTTTGAGCAAAAGTGTCTTGATGCATGCTCAATAATCCAGGTAAGAAAATCCCAGAAGTTGAATCTGTTCATCTGGACCAAGACAGAGACTTCTTCAGTCTCAGCCAGTTGGAAAATTTCCCCAATCTTATATACAGCACAACTGCACAACAACTGGTACCAGCACCATTGGATAACAATGGGACCGGTGATCAGTTTAATATGCAGATTACCATATCCATTAATGACAATGGCCACGTGTGCCATTCACACAGGATTGGGGAAGGACTGCGATAGCGCCGTTGTAAGATTGTGAGAGGTGTACTCTGAGGCCCCCTCCTCAGTTCAGGGATGGACGTTCCCCAAAACACGCTATGCCAGAAACTGGTCCTCCCCAAAGATCGGGTCCCCCAGCACAAACAGAGTAATGTAGTGTACGCTGTTAAGTGCCGGGAGGATTGCCAGGAATTTTACATCGGGGAAACCAAACAGTCACTGGAGAAACGGATGGCACAACATAGAAGAGCTACCTCATCAGGTCAGGACTCTGCAGTTTACACCCACCTACAGGCCAGTGGCCACTCTTTCAAGGATGAAGACGTGCAGATCCTTGATAGGGAGGAACGATGGTTTGAACGCGGAGTAAAAGAAGCCATTTTTGTAAAAAGGGAACGTCCATCCCTGAACCGAGGAGGGAGCCTCAGTGTACACCTCTCACCATCTTACAACGGAGCCATCGCAGCCCTTCCCCAATCCTGTGTGAATGGCACACGTGGCCATTGTCATTAATGGATATGTCAATCTGCATATTAAACTGATCACCGGTCCCATTGTTATGCAATGGTGCTGGTACCAGTCGTTATGCAAAGGTGCTGTATATAAGATTGGGGAAGATGAGTGACGAAATGTTTCTCCGACAAAACCTTATGTCCAGATGAACAGATTCAACTTCCGGGATTTGGGGCAAAAAATACAATGAAATGAATAGATTAATTTATATACACCTTGCCTGGTCAAAAAAGGTCACCTCCTGGATTTAACTAAGCAAATAGTTAAATACTTAAAAAAGAGCCTCCCATTGGATAATTACTGCATTTGTGATGATGTTTCAGCTGGCAACAAGTTACTTAACCCTAACTGATGCAGTGAGGAGCTTCTCATTTGTTAAACATGTTGAAAGACACATGGAAAAGATGTTCCTCTGTTTCAGAAGGGTCAAATTGTGAAAGAGTGGTTCAGGGAGCATGAGACATCATTTTCACACATGGATTGTCCTCCACAGAGTCCAGACCTGAATCCCATTGAGAACCTTTGTGACGTGCTGGAGAAGACTTTGTAGTGATCCAAATCTCCCACCATCCATACAAGATCTTGGGGGAAAATGAATGCAACTCTGGACAGAAATAAATGTTGTGACATTGCAGAAGCAGTCCTGTCCAGAGTTGCATTAATTTTCCCCCCCAAGATCTTGTATGGATGATGGGAGATTTGGACCCCTGAGCAAAGTCTTCTCCAGCGCATCCCAAAGATTCTCAATGTACAAGTACACACACAAACAAAACTATCTTGCTAAAGGGGGCTGCGTTCACTCGCCTTTGTAGAGAGGCAGATAGTGTCTGAGGTGGCGGCCAGAGTGGAGGATCTTCTCTTGGAAAAGGTCGATCTTATTCATGAACAAAATCTACAAATAAAAAAGAATAATCCCAGCGATTAAGTGATGCATTTTCTGAAAATGTCATACAGTCCAACACTTACTCAAGGACTTTTCATTCTTCACTTTGTTGGTTTGTAGGTTATTCGCTTAACCATAAACTTAATCATAAACTAACGAACTAATTCACACATTGAACAAATTCACACATTTCAAAATTCATCCTGTATTCCTTTTCTACCTTGCGGTATAGAATAACTTATACTTGGGAGTAGGACCATGGCTGAATCCAGTTCGCTACCTATATATATGCACACACACCCGTCATGCTTTGTGACCCACTGTGGTGAATTTCTTGCACCCACACCCTCTTCCTACACCCCAGTTCACACAGAAGGTGGTGGTGAGTTCCCCCTTCCCTTTTCCATCCCTCCTAGTCACAAGCAGCTGTAGCACCACTCAAAAAGCTTAGCTTTCTGATGAACCTACATCTCATTTATGAACCCTCTCACCTAGATGATTACAGATAACAGCAAAACATGATGTAATGATGACGACAAAAGATTTCTAGGCATTCTTTATCAACTTCACCCCCCATTTGCTGAACCCAGAGCAGAACACAGAAAGCGATGAATGACACTGAAAAGTGGAAAAGAAGGATCAAGCAAACATGCCCTAATGATATAACAATGGACTGCAGCCTGTAATGATCAGTGCTAATTTTACTGCTGTGGTTTAGAACCACCGGAAGATGAGTAATGCAATAGTGAGTTGTGCTTAACGAGGCCAGGTAAACGAGCTCATTAAACAAAAGGACGGTTATAAGTGGGCGGCTGCGGACATGGCACCCTTAGAGCCGGCCTTAAACCTGCCGGTTTAATCACAAAGTGAGGCAGTTCGAGCAAGGCTGCAGTTAACCGGTAGGTCCAATAACATGCATGATCTATAGCTCTCTCTTTCCCTTTCTATTAATTCTTTGTAAAGTAAAAAATTACATTAAAAACAGTTAAGCTTGTGAACGACTGAGGTAAGAAAGTCACAGAGAACTGATAAATTATTTTCAGTTTCACAAAAACATTAGTTCCATCATATATATTTACATACACAATACTTTGCAAAAGTGTTAGGCCACCATTAGATTAAATATACTACTGTTTTAGCATTGGTATAATGACCATATTAAATGTTTCTCTGTCTATTAGAATACAGATAAATACAGTTCATTTGTATGCCGTATTAAAAAACTAAACAAACAAATCTGAAAAATCAGCACCTATAGGCTACAGTGGCAAGTAGTTCGTGCGATCTCACTTTACCCTCGAGCAATAGCATCATCTGGCAGCTCAATCAGGGACTCAAGTTGACCCTTCTACAGTCCGAAGAAACTCAATCAGGAATGGTCTTTTTGGAAGCAGCCAGGAAACCACTTTCTCAGAAGAGGAACAGGGTGAAAAGGCTAAGATATGATAAAACTCACAGATTGGAATGAAGATCAGTGGAAAAGAGTGTTATGGAGTGATAAATCCAATCCAAGTTTGAAATTGTTGGGTCTAATCATCGGCTACATGATACATATGGTCATTATACCACTGCTAAACAACAAATCTAATGCTGGCCTAAGACTTTTGCACAGTACTGTGTAAATACAGATACACAAGCATATACAAACACCATGTCGGACAGAGGAATATCCCCCCCCCCCAGTGCTGCAACAGCAACCCTTTCCCAGCCAAACACCTTTAACTATTACTACATACTTATCTAGTAAACTAAGTCTGTAGTAATAGTTAAAAAAAAAAAAAAAAGGTAAAATGGATTTGACTATAATCACATGGACACTGATTTTGGGCACATCTGTGACCATCTACCTTTTCCTTACGTGTGTGTGTTGATCCATTCCTCTTACCATGGAGGTGCTCCTAAAGAAGATGTTGTTGCAGATGGAAGAAAACAGCCTGAGGCTCTCCTGCAGACGATTCTGAAGGGAGAAAACAAAAGCACAGAAGTGCTTCATTAAACCACAGGGCAGTGGAAATGGACGACGGTGAGCACTTAAATACAAAAAGTGCACTCTGGGCCTTCCGCCAACTCCCCAAGTTCTTAACAGAAATGATTTGTATGGTAGCTGAAAAGAGATTGAAGTCAATGTGGTGCTCACCATTGAAGGATCCTCCACCAGGGTCATGTCATAGCCGCTCAGAGATACCACAAACAGCACAGCTCTGACGTCCTCAAAACAGCTGATCCATTTCCTTCTTTCAGTGCGCTGGCCTCCCACATCATACAGCCTGTAAAGGCAAGAGGAATCAGTAAACAGTATAATGGCCGTACGATATTGGAAAATCACTGACATTGCACTATTTGTTTTTCTACGATACATTTTTTTTAAATGCAGGAATTTTCACCCAATTTCACCAGAGGTCAATAATCCAACATACCCAATCCAACTAATGGGCTCAAATATGAATGACTAGAATGGTTACAGGACAATTACAGGAAGCTACATCTGTCTACTCATGGTTAAAATGGAGCATTAAACTAAGCTTCAATATCACATTAGAGAATTCACATGGATGACAAAATGGCCCATTATTTCACAATGAAACCCTCTTTAAAGTAGCAACCCTTATTAAAACAAAACTATACAAATAAATGAGCAGCTATAGACCAGTAAAATAAATTGTATCTGATAGATACGTCATGGAAAGTAGCAGCAAAAAAAGATGTAGCAAGATGGGTGACTTCATTTAGATGCTAAAACGATATCTTGTGCAGCCCTAATAATAAAGCCTATTAATAAAGCCCCAAACCACAGGGGTGTCTCATTTAATACTCCACTCACTCGATGCAACTTACACACACCATATTGAAGCACAGAGTGTTTATAGTTTCCCGGGCAATTACATATACTAGTGTTTTAGTATTGGTATAATGACCATATAAAATGTTTCTCTGTCTATTAGAATACAGAAAAATACAGTTCATTTGTGTGCCGTATTAAAAAAACAAAATTTTTAAATAAAAGAAGAGAAGATATGGTTGACAGTGCTCATGTTTTATAGACCTGTCCCTCTTTTCAGACTTTCTGAAGGGAAGTGACAATACTAATTTCGAGAGCTTTTGGTATCAGTATGACATTCCTATACCTTCATCTTTGTTACAACCCTGATGAGCCAAGTAGTGTTGATGCTTACAACTTAAAATATTTTGACAAGTAAAAATCCCTTACACAATTCTAGCTCCAGAGAAATCCCCCTACTATATCAGGTACACATCCTTCTTTCCACACTCCTTGTCCACTGTATCAGTTCCACCTCCCATAAAGAAGCACTTTGTAGTTCTACAATTACAGACTGTAGTCCATCTGGTTCTCTACACATTTTGTGAGTCCCCTTTACCCTGTTCTCTAAAGGTCAGGACCCCTACAGGACCAGCAGAGATCAGGTACCGTTTGGGTGGTGGATCATTCTCAGCCCTGCAGTGGCACTGATGTGGTGGGGGTGTGTTAGTGTGTGTAGTGCTGGCATGAGTGGATCAGTGTCAATGCTGAACTGAAAATAGTCAATGGACAATGAATGTAGAAACAAAAAGCTGTGCCTAAGAAAGTGATCAGTGAGTGTATGGCTTCTTTCATAAGAAGCCCCTTTTCAAAAAGGGGTACGTGAAAAAAGGTAGGAAAAATGGAGCAGTTATCTAACTAGGACAACTAGCTGTTCATAATTAATCCATCTATGGATATTTCCATTTGTAGCAGCCAACTTTTATTAGTGTGGTTGCCTATATGGGCGATCACACTATTGTTATCTGATTCTGAACATTCCGAAATTTTCGACGCGTATCAACTGCCGCAATTTTTGAGATATGGACCCCGTTCCAGCGCCATTGCGTCCGGTCAGGTCGGGAATGGTGTGCTTGTATAGGGCTTTCCGGTCGGACTTTGGGGGGCCCCACAAGGGCCCCTGTAAAGTCCAAAATTTGCAATCTGAGGTGATATGTGATGCCCCTGGGGCCCCTCTGGACCCCGGCTGGGCACTGGGGCCCCTGGCGGGCGAATGACCGTAACTCAGTCAGTTTTCGACCTATTGCAACGAAATTTGGCAGGTTTGGTCCCGGGTGCAATCTGAGGTGATATGTGATGCCCATGGGGCCCCTCTGGACCCCGGCTGGGCACTGGGGCCCCTGGTGAGCCAATGACCGTAACTCAGTCAGTTTTTCACCTATGTCCACGAAATTTGGCAGGGTTGGTCCCAGGTGCAATCTGAGGTGACATGTGATGCCCATGGGGCCCCTTATGTAGGTTCAGGGTCGACCGTTGCAGAGTGGCAATCACACTCGCATTTTCTTCAGAAAATGCACCTCTAGTTTTATTTACTAATCATCCCATGGCCTCATCCCATGTACCCCTCATCCTTTTTTTTTTACTCAGTTACTTTTTTAAAATCTCTTATTCTTACATTATTATTTTTTTGTATCTATAATCTTTTATGAAAAATGTGGAATTTTTTTTAGGTATCTGAAGCTGAATAATTTTATGCACAACCTAGCTAGATTTAATAACATTAATAAAACAACAACAGATTCTAAGCTCAGAAACGATCCCTCAGGTGTCTTGTATTCTGCTTTGTGCTTGGGTTAGATAGCTAAAGGGAAACACGAGTAAACCGACATGAGAGCTGACTGACAAAATCGATTTTGAGACGGAAAACTACCCTAAACTGAAAAAAAACATTCACTTCGTGAGCCAGTGCTGAGCCTGTGTTAGTGTGCAAAGTCATATTTTTTCGACAGCATTTTCCCATATCCTCTCAATCACACAAGTGTCACTGGGCCACTCGTCCCCTGGTGACTCCAATCGGAGAGCGAAGATAAACAGGAGGGCAGATATCAAACACAATATCCCAGCTGAGAATGAACACATGTGAAAAGGTCATTCTCTACTGAGTGTGTGTTTTCATGCCGCCACCCTCCACTCCACCCCACTCCACTCCACTCAACCACAGGTTTTTATTTCCTCATCCTCGTCCTGAATTTGTCAGAAGGATTCCTCCACACGCCTGCACGAAGGAGAAACAAGCAACCGAGCCTTTCAATCTCACCCATAATTGCTGGAGGGGGAAACCTTAAGGGAAGATATTTCTAATGAAACAATACGTCTCTATTAGCTTTGTTTAAACACTGTGATTCACATGTAGAGGGGAAACGCCTCAGCATCCGCAGTAATAACGCCACTTTCTGATTCATTCCCGTGCCCGTATTTAATGACTCATATTTAATATGTAATATGAATAATCCATGGAGATGATTATAGGCAAATAGAGGCAGTAATGAGCTTTAGAAATAGTATCACTGCACAGTGCGTGATTAAGTTAACCCTTAGTGTTCTTCTTAAAGGTGAAGATTCAGCACATATTCAATGAGGCTGCGATGATACACAGGTGGTGTACACCATTCATTACTGATTTTCTGCTTATAGATCTAATCTGTCGAGTTTCACCTATCATAGTCGATCAGCATTCGTTTATTTTTTATTTAACGTTGCTCTTCAGCATCAACTGCCATTCAACGACAGACATGGTTATATCAACACTGAAGGTTATATTGAAACTAGTCATATATACTCAGGTCAGGGTCAATTTAGTGTAATCAATTAACCCAATGCATGTCTTTGGAATGTTGGAGTAAACCCGGAAGTAAACCCATGCGGACACGGGGAGGACCCAGGCCGCTCCACTCTTGGATCGAACCCAGGACCTTCTTGCTGTGAGGCGACAGTGCTACCCACCAAGCCACCGTGCAGCCCATTTGATCAGCATTTAAAAAGCAAATTCATATGCTTTATACAAACAACAGGGGCTGAGACTGCTGTTTGGTTTACCAACTGTATGATTAGACAGGTGGCAGATTTCCTTGCTCTATAGCAAAGGGCTAGCAGATTTGATTGCTCTGTATAGAGTATTTGTCAAGATACATTGTCACAAAACATCCAGGTCCAAATGTCTAAAAAAGGAAATCAACATTTACAGTGTTATAGAAAAGCTCATGATTTGGTATCATGAAGACTTGAAAGTGGAAGATAAAAACAAAGTTACTGCAACAATATCACTGTACACTTTGCTCAGAGTATGGCATAATACACTGTTACTCAGTGTAACCTTGGGCAGTCTAGATACTATATACAGTGGGACCTCAGTTCTTGACCACCTCGGAACTTGTCTTACTGCAAATAAGTCTCCATGGGTCCTACTTATAAGAGCCAACTGAAAAGAAAATCAGGAACACAGCAATCCTCCAGAACACAGACTGCAGTGAGTTCACCAATAGAGTCAGTGTATTAAGTGCAATACTTTATTCTAAAAGAAGCTGTGTGTGTTATTTTTTTCCAAATGTATGTTCACGCAAGTGTTTTAAACAATACTTTTCATAGGCTCTGCTATGATACAGTATAGACCGCTCTACCAAACATTCGTTAAACTCCTCAGTTCATGATGCATTGAACTTACAAAGGATCTGTCAGAACATATCCCCATCATAAATCAGGGAGCACCGGTACAATACAACTCCATTAATTCATAAAATGCCTTATACAGTGTGGATTTCCTGGGATGGATTAATTCAATTTACATTATTCCTTATGGGAAAATTGAGAACCGAGGCACCACTGTAGATGAAATTTAAAGAAAAATATAATAGACAATATAAATGCAATATTATGAAGAGTATAATAAAACGGAGACTATGAAACTATAGAATGAGACAACAGTGTATATAATAAATAAAATAACACATATTAAACATTACTTAGTCCAGTAGGTTTCCTGTCCTCTGCAGGAAAGTTTTGATGGCACCACATGCTCAGTCATAGGAGTGGAGGGGGCATTATAGTCATAATTAACCATCATTACTATGTCAATTTAAAGCATCACTGTTTGGCTAAGACTTTATTTACCTATAAATCTATCAAATATTATGCACATTAGGCATGACTAGCCCCCTTTCAGGGGTGCTCAAGCACCACTAAATTAAGTCCCTGCACCCCTAAAGAGTGTAAAACGTTTTTTTTTTGTTGTTGTTGTTGTTTTTAAAAAAAAATTTGCATCTAATAAGCTGAAAAAATGTTCAAACCACAGAAAGTATATGGTACAAACATAATAGTTTAACATTGAAAATACAGCAGACCCCCTTGCCTTGCAAATGGTATAATCCATGTGATGGCTACGTGGCTTACAGGCTCAGCATTAAAACTGTGGGAATGATGGTCCAAAATGACAATACAATGTACAAAAGCCCATAAAGCTCTGATTCTAGAATCGCCCATGGTCTTAAATATAATTCATTTGGACTCCAATAATTAGTCACATGTTGCATCCAAATCTTTTGTTTCCTGGTCTCTTTTCTGTCTCTCCACACTGTTGTGTTGATTATAGGTAATTATGAGATACACTGATGAGGAAACAACAAGAACAGTTCAAAAGTCAATGAGTTAAAGGTCAACAAGAAGCATCATCCATTGTTCACTCCATTGTTAATTAGTGGCTTGCTTATTAGTACGAACGAAGCAGCTCTGCTTCCGTAAGTAAGCGCCGTAAAAGATGCAGGGTGTCTATTTTCATAGGTCATTTGGAAACTAAGGATACATACACAGCTCACAGTTGTTTTGTTTTGGAGAAATAATTGAACAAGCTGAAAATAGCTTACGCAAAACAACGCACAATTAATGGTTAGGGCTGAGTACTAAATATCAGTAGACAAAAAGGTATCGGCGGAAAGTGTCTTAAAACATTTAGTGCTCATTTTCAATACTTTAAAGCAAATGATAATTATAATCATGACAAACTAAAAGGAGCAAAACGATCATTCTATAAAAATGAGAAGAGACACAGCTCATCTTACCAGGTCAGGGTTGTGAAGGCCAATCCAGCTCCATATCTCCCTATCCAGCTCCCCATCCATTGATCTCCATATCTCCCTATCCATCTCCCCATATCCCTATCCATCTCTCCATGCAAATAACTATCTAACCCCCCCCCCCCCCCCCCCCCCCCCCCCCCCCCATCTCCCTATGCATCTCCCTTTCCATCCATCCATCTCCCTACCCATCTATCTATCCATCCATCCATCCATCATTTATCCATCTCCATATCCCTCTATCCATCTTCCCATCCATCTCCCTATCCAGTTATCCATCTCTCTATCCATCCCCCATCCCTCTACCTATCCATATATCTCTCATTCTCCCCAACTATCTATCCATCTCCTTGGAGATCCATCTATCCATCTCCCTATCCCTAAAAAACACAAGGATGCAGGCACAAGCATGTGCTAGATGGGATGCCAGGGGATGCTGTGGCAGTGCTGAGGGATGGTTCCCCCATTCATCCCTCAGACACAGCCACCCCCAGATGTGCCAGCACTTGACACCCGACCGGAAGACAACTTGAATCCAGGTTTATTCGGTGGCGGGCTACTGTCTTTGACTACCCCACCCGAAAGCCATCTAATAAATCAGAATTCCACCTAGAAAACTGCAGTGTTTTTAACTGCTTGAAGAACAGTCACTCTCTCCGGAGACGAATAAACACAGCCAATAATGTTTACAGTGGCTGGAAGTCAGCTATATGAATTCAGCTAGCATTAAATCAAATCATTACTATTCAAAACCAAATAATTCAGCTGCAATAATTGAACCTTACCGTACTAATGTATGCTCTATGGATGTCATATCCGACTGTTTAAAAGGAAATACGACCACAGAAACGTATGTTTACACCTGCAATTAATGTTCATATGTCCCTGGTTGTTGGAGAAGCCCATCTTTTGTTTGCTTCAGTAAAATTCAAAGCTGGGCTTGGTCTGTGTGACACACGGCACAAACTGCGCAATGGTAAAGGAAGCATGATGCGAGAGACTGAGAAAGTGAAACAAATAAAGAAGAAAGCAAGCAGAGTGACTAGTGAGATGGAGGGGGAGGGATGGAGGGGGAGGGAGGGAGGAATAGGGAGAGAAAGCGAGGTGTCTCTGAGGAACTCTGACAGGTTGCTAATAACAGAGTCATATCTTAGACCAACAGGTGGTATTGTTTAAGCACAGAAAGCAGCATCTCCCAAGTGATGTGCTCTGAAAGAATGCCAAATCAGATCGATATGATTAATAAAGTGAACATGTGACGGTTTAGCTACAGTGTATTCTCATCCCCACACAAAAATGCACTTATTTTAACACACACACACACACACACACACACACACACACACACACACACACACACACACACACACACACTAACATGAAGCTGTAAAATTATACAATATGTGATAATCAACACACTCACTAATGTTGTCAGTAATTACAGCATATCTGAAGTCTATATTTAACTCTATAATATTTCACTATTAATGTTTGAGTATACAGTGGTGCTTGAAAGTTTGTGAACCCTTTAGAATTTTCTACATCTCTGCATAAATATGACCTAAAACATCATCAGATTTTCACACAAGTGCTTCAACGCGATCAAACAATTCTAGTTAAACAAATGAGACAAAAATATTATACTTGGTCATTTATTTATTCAGGATACTTGTACATATGAGTGGCAAAAGTAGGTGAACCTTTGCTTTCAGTAACTGCTGTGACCCCCCTGTGCAGCAATAACTGCAACTAAACGTTTCCTGTAACTGTTGATCAGTCCTGCACACCGGCTTGGAGGAATTTTATCCCATTCCTCCATACAGAACAGCTTCAGCTCTGGGATGTTGGTGGGTTTCCTCACATTAGCTGCTCACTTCAGGTCCTTCCACAACATTTCTATTGGATTAAGGTCAGGACTTTGACTTGGCCATTCCAAGACATTACCTTTATTCTTCTTTAACCATTCTTTCGTAGAAAGACTTGTGTGCTTAGGGTCGTTGTCTTGCTGCATGACCCACCTTCTCTTGAGATTCAGTTCATGGACAAATGTCCTGACATCTTCCTTTAGAATTCTCTGATATCATTCAGAAATCATTCTTCCATCAATGATGGCAAACCGTCCTGGCCCAGATGCAGCAAAATGAGCCCAAACCATGATACTAACACCACCATGTTTCACAGATGGGATAAGGTTCTTATGCTGGAATGCAGTGTTTTCCTTTCTCCAAACATAACGCTTTTCTTTTAAACCAAAAAGTTATATTTTGGTCTCATCCATCCACAAAACGTTCTTCCAATAGCCTTCTGGCTTGTCCGCATGATCTTTAGCAAACTACAGACGAGCAGCAATGTTCATTTTGGAGAGCAGTGGCTTTCTCCCTGCAACCCTGCCATGCACACCATTATTGTTCAGTGTTCTTCTGATGGTGGACTCATGAACATTAACATTAGCCAATGTGAGAGAGGCCTTCAGTTGCTTAGAAGTTACCCTGGGGACCTTTGTGAGCTCACCAACTATTACACGCCTTGCTCTTGGAGTAATCCTTGTTGGTCGACCACTCCTGGGGAGGGTAACAATGGTCATGAATTTCCTCCATTTGTACACAATCTGACTGACTGTGGATTGGTGGAGGCTAAATACTTTAGAGATGGTTTTGTAACCTTTTCCAGCCTGATGAGCATCAACAACTCTTTTTCTGAGGTCCTCAGAAATCTCCTTTGTTCGTGCCATGATACACCTCCACAAATGTGTTGTGAAGAGCAGACTTTGATAGATCCCAGTTCTTTAAATAAAACAGGGTGCCCACTCACACCTGATTGGCATCCCATTGATTGAAAACACCTGACTAATTTCACCTAAATTAACTGCTAATCCTAGAGGTTCACATACTTTTGCCACTCACTAATATGTAATATTATATCATTTTCCTCAATAAATAAATGACCAAGTATAATATTTTTGTCTCATTTGTTTAACTGGGTTCTCTTTATCCACTTTTAGGACTTGTGTGAAAATCTGATGATGTTTTAGGTCATAATTATACAGAAATCTAGAAACTTCTAAAGGGTTCACAAACTTTCAAGTACCACTGTACCCATCATCCCATCTCCCTATCCATCCATCTAACTCCCTAACCATCTATCACACCATCTCTCGATCCATCTATCTCGCTTTGTTTATCCATATAATCACCTCATCTCGTCATCCATCCATCTCCCCATCCTTCTCCCAATTCTTTCCAACCATGTTTGAACCTCCCCATCAATCTCCCCATCCACCTGTCCCCCATCTCCCTAAACATTTGTAGTTTTGCAATATGCTGAAACCATGTCATGCTTGGCTCTAGTCTAGCCCTTAAAATGAAGAAAAAGGTGTAGTAACAAATACGAAAACAAACGACTGCACACAGAATAATTGTGGTTCAAACTTTTTTCCAGTTTCTGCTTCAAAGAAGCTCACAAGTACACCTCATTTAAAACCCCTCATCCTAGTTCTGGAGACTGAAAATTGTCGGGTGGAGAGCAAATTGCATCCATCATTACGCAAACACACGCAATATGAATGTAAGCAAAGCTGCTGTAGAGGGAATTGAGTAAGACAGGACTGGCTGGATATGAAGAAGTTCCAGTGAATCAGGTTGAGGAAACAAAGCGTGTCCAGGGACGATGAGACTCTGCATAATCCAAACCTCCCATAATCCTTCGCTCCGTTTAATATGAAGTGCGACTGTAAACGCACCTATTAACATTCAAATGACTCAGAAAGCAGAAAATTACCCACAATTCTCTTGACACACTCAGATCGTTTTATAAGGCGTCCGGCAATAGCTTCTGACACCAGAGGAACTGGAGAGGATAATTGAGGGGGGAGAGAATATTAGTGAACGCGGGAGCAAAGTTGTAGCGTAAATGAGGCTTGACAGGAAAAACATGTTCAAGCGAGATACTTTTATTAAAGGGGCGTAAAAAGATCAGACGGGGCACTCAATAACATGAGGCGTCTGTGGGCACTTATCGGTCTGAGATGTCAGTCCTCCACTGCCAACTTCAACCCCAGGTGGTGACTTTCAGGACTTTTGTTAATTGACAACCCCTTCCAAGCCCCGAGTGACAGACTTCACCTGCACCATCTGAATTCTGGGATAGGCTCTTGATTCCCTCCACCCCTCCCCAGGCCCCCAACCAGAATACAGTGGGGTTAAAAGCAAAAAAATAAGGATTGAATAATACATAATATATGAAGGTTAATTAGAATTAAATATAAGCCCTCTAGTATTGCAGCAGTCTAATGTGCTATTCCACAACCACCACAGCTAGCCCAGTGGTGCCTTCTGGCCAGGTCAGGTATCACATGCAGGCATGGTAGATCATCCCTGACGCCGCTGGAATAGGTGTCAGTGCTCCATGACCCCGACAAGGAAGAAGACCCCGAAAAAGAAAAAAAAAAGTACGTATCTTGTATATAAATCCACTCTACAAAGTCACCTAAAAAAGGACAGTTAAGTCCAAAGGTGGCATCTGACATCTGAATGAAGTCGATAAATTTGGGAGACCTTTTGACTAAGCAAAGCATAACATATATAGAACAAAAAAGTGAATGCAATTGTGGATTAAGGGTCTTGCTCAAGGACTAAACAGCTTGGCAGAGGTGAGATTTGAGCCCAGGACTTTCTGGTCCATAGTCCATTACCTTAACCACTAGGCTATCACAGTCCCTGATGTATACATGCACTTAATTGAAGATGGAACTTGGCTGGTCTTCCAGCATGACAATGATCCCAAACACACCGCTCGGGCAACGAAGGAGTGGCTCCGTAAAAAGCATTTCAAGGTCCTGGAGTGGCCTAGCCGGTCTCCAGACCTCAACCACATAGAAAATGTGTGGAGGGAGTTGAAAGTCCATGTTGCCCCAAAACATCACTGCTCTAGAGAAGATCTGCATGGAGGAATGGGCCAAAATACCAGCTACAGTGTGTGCCAACCTGGTGAAGACTTACAGGAAACGTTTGACCTCTGTCATTGCCAACAAAGGTTATGTTACAAAGTATTGAGTTGGACCAAATTTATTGACCAAATACTTATTTTCCACCATAATTTACAATTAAATTCTTTAAAAATCCTACACTGTGATTTCCTGGATTTGTTTTCTCATTTTGTCTCTCATAGCTGAAGTGTACCTATGATGAAAATTACAGATCTCTCTCATCTTTCTAAGCAGGTGAACTTGCACAATCAGTGGCTGACTAAATACTTTTTTGCCCCACTGTATATGACAACTTGAATAATCAGATAACTGCAGAAATCCGACTATGTTTCTGATTATTAAGTGCACTCAAACACACTCAGTGCTATGGAAAATAACCATTTGTGATCTAACACTCACACTGTTTAATATGAATAAAACCATGTTTACACTTTGATGAACAAACAAATGTTACCTGAACACCAGATGTTTGACCTTAAACTGGGTCTCTATGACACCCGTGGGTCCGGATTCTCACCCTCAGAACATCCATCTCTGTGGGTAGATAGTCTGACGACACGATCCGAGCCATGTTCTCAAAGAAGCTACAGAGAAATAAAGAGAACTGAGCAGAAAACAGTTCAAGATGAAAACAAGTTAAATGGGCAGAACTTAACACGGTAATGAACAGGTTTGGGTATTGACTGCATTTTATCAATTCCAATTCTGCTTAAAGAGCCTGGTTCTTATCAGTTCCAAGTTTTCGATTACAAAATGGTGAAAAAAATGTGCCAAATGTTTATGTATAAAAAATATCTTCACTTGTAATCAATGTTACATTGAGCTTTTTTCTCAATGTAAAAAAAAGAAAAATCCTATTTAAAGGGTGGCATAGTTGCTTGGTGTGTAGCAATGTCGCTTTACAGCAAGAAGGTCCTGGGTTCGATCCCTATGTGGAGCGCTATGGGTCCTTTCTGTGTGGATACATATATATATATACATACATGTATCCACTGTATATATGTATGTATATATATATATATTATATAGTATATATATATATATATATATCTCTATATACATATATATATATATCTCTCTCTCTCTATCTATAATATCTCTCTCTCTATCTCTCTCTCTATATCTCTACTCTCTCTCTCTCTCCCCCCCTCTCTCTCTCTATCTCTTCTCTTCTCTCTCTCTCTCTCTCTCATCTCTCTCCCCCCTCCCTACCTATCTCTCTCTTCCCTCTCTCTCCCTCTCTCTCTCTCTCTTCTCTCTCTCCCCCCTCCCTCCCTCTCTTCTCTCCCCTCTCTCTCCTCTCATCCCTCCTCTCTCTCTCTCTCTCTATCTCTCTCTCTCTCTCTCTCTCTCTCTCTCTCTCTTATCTCTCTTTTCTCTCTCTCTCTCCTCTCTATCTCTATCTCTCTCTCTCTCTTTTGTGGTCTCTCTATCTCTCTATCTCTCTCCCCCTCTCTCTCTATCTCTCTCTCGCTCTCTCTCTATCTCTCTATCATATAATCTCTCTCTGTGTCTCTATTATCCCACCCCTATATCTCTATCTCTCTCTGCTCTCTATCTCTCTCTCTCTCTCTCCTCTTCTCTCTTCTCTCTCTCTTCTCTTCTCTGTGTATCTCTCTCTCCCCCCCCCTCTCCCTCTCTCTATATCTCATCTCTCATTCTCTCTATCTCTCCTCTCTCTCTCTTCTCTCTCCTCTCTCCTCTCTCTCTCTGTGTGTGTCTCTCTCCCCCTCTCTCTCTCTCTCCTCTCTCTCTCTCCTCTCTCTCTCTATCTCTCTCTCTCTCTCTCCCCCTCTCTCTCTCTCTCTCTCTCTCTGTGTGTGTCGCTCTCCTCCCCCTCTCTCTCTCTTCTCTCTCTCTCTCTCTCTCTCTCTCTCTCTCTCTTCTCTGTGTTCTCTCTCTCTCCCCCCCCCTCTCTCTCTCTCTCTCTCTCTCGCTCCTCTCTCTCTTCTCTCTCTCTCTCTCTCTCTCTCTCTTCTCTCTCTCTCTCTCTCTCTCTCTCTAGGTATATATACATACACACACACACACACACACAATATATAAAAGTAACCTTGTGCATGTCTGCCGTTAAAATGGCCATTGATGCTGATA
The DNA here is from genome assembly GCA_025084515.1 of Ancistrus triradiatus. Lineage (NCBI taxonomy): Eukaryota > Metazoa > Chordata > Actinopteri > Siluriformes > Loricariidae > Ancistrus > Ancistrus triradiatus. The sequence continues at coordinate 409,195 of JAJAGP010000216.1, read as the reverse complement.
GCGATGTTAAATAAACTACATAAACAAAAACAAACTTCCCATTTAAACCTATTATAAGTAGAAAGCTTAAGGTGGTTTAAAACACTAAAGCAGTGACCTAGGAACACTAAACTTCTCTCAATTACAACTGGTCATAAGGATTCTCTCAAAGTGGAGCTAAACTTCTGAGCGCTTTTGAACACCCATCTTCCACTAAAGCTCTAGTAGAGTGTAAAAGCCTTTTCACACCATTTTTACACACGTAAATTACACACATCAGGTTTTGAAAAAGAACACGTGTATACTAACGCCATCCTTCCCACCGAGTCCGAACCTGATGGACTGCAACGCTGTGTCAAATTTTTAATCGGAGTCTGTTCTAATTGCTGCGTTGGTCGGATGTGTTAAAATCAAGCTGACCAATCAGAGCTTGGTTGTCAAGCAGAACAGCCCATCCTGCTCATACCAGAGCACAAGAGCTTTACGACAAGCAAGACGCTGACTGGAAGAACATGGATATTAAAGAAAAGATCTAGCAGAATAGAACTGAAAGGCTGGAGAATGATGGAGATAAACCTCACAGTGACTGTATGGAACCATTTTCTTATTTATTTAAGCACATTCTAATCTGTTCATGCCTGTTCATCTGTGTAAGGTTCCTGCACTAATCTTCACTCGGGTCTTTGTGTCTTTAAGTGGATGATGAGAAAAGGAAACGGCGAGACACAAAAAGAAGGGAAATTAAAGAAAGCAAAAGTGTTTTCAGAGGCTGTTTCTCAATATGCGTACTTTTCTGTACTTGTGAAACGTCATCAGTCGCAGCCCAAGCACTGTTCCATTGCTCAGTCCTCCCATCATCTGGAGAATGTACTCACAAGTCCAACTTCCTAATCCAGACTAGGAAGTACGCACGTCCAAACTTCGCGTACTTGCTATTGAAAAACGGCCAGTGTGTTTAGACAAAAAAAACGCGTTGAACTTGGTGTGATGATCTCACTATGTTTAAAAACTGCAACTGTGTGAAAAGGCCTTAAGACTAATCACGGCCACATATTTAAAGCCTACAATGTGGTAGAAGGAACCAATGAGCGGAATCAAAATACTACTTTTTAACTGGTACCAGGTTCTTGGAATTTTGAAACCATTTCTGAATTGGAACTGGGTTTTGATACCCAACACTATAAAATGAGGACACCTGTATATAGACTGTTGGAAGCACCAGTTCCTGAGGACTTGGGTTCAAATGCCAGATGGGATTTGCAACATGAATGTCAGATGGAGTGCTAAGGCTGTTGTTATGCTAGGTGTATGCTGGTGTTAGGCTCCAGATTCTAGGCTGCAAAACTGACCAGGATAAGCAGGAATAAAACAGTACGCTTTGCTTCATTTTGTCTACAACATCAATATTACAAGTAAGAATACATTATTTGAGCTGTAACTATGGTTTTCAAGATTTGTTCCACTGCTTTATCCTGGTCAGGCCTGCAGAGGGTCTGGAGCCTATCCTGAAATTCATTGGCCACAGGTGCACCCTTGACAGGGCACCAGTCCATCAACCTATATCAGGGGTCGCTTTTGCAGATCTAGTGGAGGATCGCACTGCCCAGTGTTTCTCCCTCAGACACCAACTATGTGACTGCATGATGTCTAATGTGACCAGAAAGCACCGCCAAGACTCAAACCCGGGTCTCTGCGGTGGTGGGCTAGCGAATCACTGCTGTGGCACAGAGTGCTTGTGGAACCAGACTGATATTGCTGTCCCACTGTACTGGCCCATACCTGGTTGTTTTTAAATTAACAAATTAAAATGTAATCTAAAGCTTTATTTTAATACTTTATCAGCTTGTGCACCAGGGTCGTTCGTATCTGTGTTTTGAGGGTGGTGGTGATAACGTAGCCCTGAGGAAAGACGATATGCTTATGCTAAGTAAAACACTGAATATTCAACCTACGGGAAGTTAGCTCAAGTACAGAGTAGAGATTTGCATATGCGTAATGAGCTGTGGGTATATGAGGGATTATCCTCAGCCGTCCTGAGGGGTTTCAAACGATAACACGTCACACTGATAGGGCTGCGCTCTTTCACGCAGACAGAATCCTAAAAATCTCACAGCGGCACGTTGAAAGACAAACATGAGAGACTGCAAGGTCTAGACTCTATACATCACTAACAGTGTAATAATAATGGTGATGCCCCAAGGCTGGCCTTTGTACTCGTGACTAACATGCTCTCAGAACGCTTGCTCTACAGCCTCCAATCTGACCAAGTGCTACAGAAACCCAGTGCTGTGAGCTGGGGTATGCGATGTGTGTCATCTAAGACAAAATCTTAACTGTTGTTTTATCGAAGTGCAAACTAGTAGGTCACTCACTCTGCAAAAAAGTCAAAAATGTGCCTTAAGAGTTCATGTATTCGCTCCGCCATGGAGTCAGGCAGGATAGGCTACTGCAGATGCTCACCGAGATCCCGCAGCATGCACAAAGCAGGCTACCTAAAAGCGCCTGACTGAAGATAAAAATGAGTGAACAAACTGTGAATCAAAACATGAACACCACCAGCCTTAGAGTCTACGTTACTGGAGGTGGTTTGAATTGAAAAGACAGAATCTGCAAACTATGTAGGAAATCGGTTGCCGTTAAAGACTTAAAGACTTCTAAAGACTCATTTCACCTTCTGTGAACTAGCCAGTATGAACTAGAGTATGAAGATTATGCCAAACTTCGGAGTCAGCTGTCTGTTTTAAACCAGCCAAGTTAACAGCACAAAAACACACTCAGCAAACCTTGGCAGAAATTTTATTTTATTTAAAAATTATTTAAACTACACTTTTAATAGTTACACACCCTTTCCTCATTTTACAACTTACCTTTATATCATTTTTGATGTTGCTAAATGTTAGAGCAGCAATTTCATTAAATACAAAGGCACTAGTTTCTTACACACTGAAAAAAATGAAAACCTAAAAATCAGAAGAATTGTGCCCAAACAATATACCGTATTTTCCAGACCATAAAGCGCACCGGGTTATAAGGCGCATTAAATGAAACAAAACTCTTAAATTCCGTCAGAAGCTCGGTTAGTTTTCTTTACCTGGCGCAGGGCGTCTTCTTGCTTCCTCCACTTCCGTACCATTGATTCGTTAATGTTGAATTCTCTCGCAGCTGCTCTATGTCCATGTTGTACTGCGTGACTGATAGCGTTGTGTTTGAAATCCGCTTCGAAAATGCATGAATGAATGAATGCACGTACCCTAATGCTGAAGCACATACCGTATTACTCCGCGATGCTGCGCACTACGGTGGCCGTAAGCTTCGTAACTTACCAAGGCCGTGCTAAAACATTTTGACAGATTTATGAGCGCCGTGTACCATCTGCAATCGGTTCTAGGTCAGAAAGCATAACCAGAATTAATTCATACATTAGATGCACCGCGTTTAAAGGCGCACTGTCGATTTTTGAGAAAATTAAAGGATTTTAAGTGCGCCTTATGGTCCGAAAAATACGGTATTAAAAATAACAAATGGGGGAAAAAAATGGAATTTAGGGAAAAATAAAATGGATTTCATAGTTCCCTAATGGTGCCAGTTCAGAAGGTTGGGTGATATTGGTTAAACAACTTTTGAAAACTTTAGACCCCAAAAATACACTCTGTAATCATCATTATCGACAAAATCCGGAAAATTGGTATCTCAATATTTTTGTCAATATCACACTGCTCTACCTACACAGACACCAGGAGAACATGCAACCCAACACATTCAGCAGCCAGGCTTGAACTCGAGGAACCCGGGTTCTTGGAGCTGTGTAGTGCCAGTACTAACCACTGTGCCCATCCCCATTCCGGAATTCACAAAGCACAGGTGGAACAGGCTGCCTGGATAGTACGCCAGTCCATCACAGGCTAACCTGTGAGGTCACAACGATCTTCACATTGAAAGTGCACGATCTCGTGACTTGCTGTTTCCATCGACTGGCTTTAATCTCCAAGCCACTAGAGGTGGAAATTAAACTAATTGTCCACAAATACATTTTTAATAACCTTTCATACCCACAGGAGCCAATATTTTGGAGCTGCATGTAATGTGTCACAGTGAGACTGCCAGAAATCATATCTTATGCAAATGCTGGCTGCTCTCAATTACTGATCAAGTTAACGGAGGTAAATTACTCACGAGTCTGAATGTGTGCGCGCGTGCGCATGCGTGGAGGCCGAGTTATTGCAAGTGACACCAACATCCATAAAATGACTAACAAAATCATGCTATTTTAATTGAATTTAATAGTTTAATCTAATTATGAAAAAAAAAAGAAAGCGACACCAAGTCAGTTAAATAAACAGGAATTATATGTGCGCACACACCCGAGGTCTCTTTTCGAGTTATAGCTTTCTAACTCTCAGTGCAGTATGAACCTCCTGTCTCACCACCAGTCACCACACACACACACACACACACACACACACACACACACACACACACCTTAATACAGAAATGACAGAACAATTTGCTGACATTCCAACAGTAGTCTGATCAGATAAACCCCCTGCACAGAAGCACTGGTCATCTGTGCAAGATGGACTATTCCTTTGTGTGTGTGTGTGTGTGTGTGTGTGTGTGTGTGTGTGTGTGTGTGTGAGAGAGAGAGAGATGGAGACAGAGAGATCAAACTCTCCAGAGAGATTCTTCTGGCCTTAAAAACTGAACGAATCACAGCAGGGGCTGACAGCCATGGTGTTGGCCCCTGGTGACTCCTCCCCAAGAACCTGCTTTGTCTGAATATTATAACTTAAATCCCTTAGGTCCCACTCTCTCTCTCACACACACACACACACTTACACTTCCCTGTGCATCAGCCACAACTCAGTCCTCTGTAGTGGCTCCAGTAAACGAGAGGCTAAATTGTGAAGCAGGTACAAATTAGAGATGCACTGATTGCAATGTTCTTGGTCAATTTCCGAATTTTTAACATATCGTCAGCCAATTCCGATTTTGAATGATTCCAATTACTTTCTAAGAATTATAAATGACAGCATACAGAAAGATTTTTTGTTCAACTTTTCTTTTAATGGAAACGTCTTCAAATGTTAAAGAAAGTAGCAACTGCTGCTGGTTTGTTCCTGGGTCTGCACACTCGCTGGCTTTGGCTTTAACCACTTTGCCTTTGTTAAATTCCCCATATTCAAGATGGAACATGGCTGGGTCTTCCAGCATGACAATGAACCCAAACACCACTCGGGCAACAAAGGAGTGGCTCCGTAAAAAGCATTTCAAGGTCCTGCTGTGGCCTAGCCAGTCTCCAGACCTCAACCACATAGAAAATTTGTGGAGGGAGTTGAAAGTCTGTGTTGCCCCAAAACATCACTGCTCTAGAGGAGATCTGCATGGAGGAATGGGCCAAAATACCAGCTACAGTGTGTGCAAACCTGGTGAAGACTTACAGGAAACGTTTGACCTCTGTCATTGCCAACAAAGGTTATGTTACAAAGAACTTTTGTTATTGACCAAATACTTATTTTCCACCATGATTTACTATTAAATTCTTTTTTCCTCATTTTGTCTCTCATAGTTGAAGTGTACCTATGATGAAAATTACAGACCTCTCTCATCTTTCCAAGTAGGAGAACTTGCACAATCACTAAATACTTTGTTGCCCCACTGTAGGCCTTGGGAGAGACTATTAAGCAGCACTAAAAACACAACTGAAATATTCGAACACTTCGTCATCAACACCAGTCTCAAAAACAAACCGACAAGTGTCTAAGCTGAGTTTAAGGCTCAGTACACACATGAACTGAATTCTGAGTTAGTAAAAGCATTGTGCTGTTCATGTGTGGCTGTGTTTGTGCCGCCGCTGACGTCATGAGTACACAAGTCACAAGTGTAAATGTGACCAGCGTAGAATCTGTTATAAAATCACTGGTTATGGCCAATCACGCTAATAAACATTCGATCGATCGGAGCATCTCTAGTCTAAACGGTCAGTTTAAAACTACACAAAGCAATATCAGTACAAGAAATGGTAGGAACTTAAAAAAAAAAATCCATGTCCGACTACAGGCACAATCCTAAGATCATCGTGCGCATTCCCAAGGACCCTCGAGATTGTTTGTGAGTGAGATTAACATTACTGACTCATAAATAGCCCTTAGATAGTTTCACGTAAATAAGATTTCTGCCCTTTTCCCTATACAGGGAACTAGACAGAAAGAAGACATGTAGAGAGACAGGTGTACTGAATGATAGACGATAAGGTGAGAGAAGGACATAACATAGGAAACAACTGTGGCAGTCTGAGACAGGAAATGAAATACCAAGGGGAGAAGACAACATCCCCTGATAAATCTGACCTTTTCGATATGGGGAGAAGGTGAAGGTGTGTGTGTGTGTGTGTGTGTGTGTGTGTGTGTGTGTGTGTAAGAAAGAGTTTGTGAGTAAAGCAAAAAAATAAAATTAAAAAATTAAAAAAAAAACACGTTATGACCTCATGACAACATGAATGATGGTGATAAGGCAGAACACACAAATATATAATCTGCATTTAAACAGATTAAAGGAACTTTTTGCTGGCATGTAGCCTCACACAGACTCAACCTGGTTCGAAAAGAATGTTGAAGTGTGTCTGTATGCTGAGACGGTAGAGAGTAAATCCATCAAATGATCAGCTCCAGGCCAGCTCCACACTTTGCTTAAACACATCTGCACAGCACTAATTGTCGCGCACACACGCGCACACCTCTAACCAGGATCCTCATTTGCTATGACACACACCACACTGTCACGACATGGGGGGACCTGGGGTGTTCAAATAATTACCCTCCTGATGTTTAATCTCTGCCTCTCCCACTCGGTCACACACCCCGCAACAAAGCCTATAAACTGCTAATATGCAAATATGCAAAAATGCAGCAGAAGCAGCAACTAGTGACTTGAAGCAGTTTGAAGAACATTCACTTTGTCCTGTACTACTTTCGGCTTAATGTCCTTAGAAAGGTTTACTAAGGTTAGTTCATAAGGTTAGTTATATTATGTTTTTTTAGTTTATGCACTTACAAATACAGATATTCACAGAGTATGACTCAATGTCATAACACTGCAGCTGCAGCACCATCCCATTGTATCTGCAACACGACAATGACTAGGAGATAATGAGGTAGGGTTGAGTCTGTAATGACGGGTAGGGCATGGCGGACATAATTACAAGGAAGGGTCAGGTGGCCGTAATGACGGGAAAGGGTCGGGAGGCTGCAATGATGAGGAAGAATCAGGCAGCCATACAGACTGGGAAGTATGGCCAGTGGAAGACCGGGGGGGTGGGCATAATAATTGTGCAGGGTCGGGCGGCCACACTGGCGCGGAGGGGTCGGGCGGCCACCCTGGCGCGGAGGGGTCGGGCGGCCACAATGACGAAGAAGGGTCGGGCGGCCACAATGACGAAGAAGTGTTGGTCAGCCACGCTGGTGAGGAAGGGTCGTTCGGCCACAGTGACGAGGAAGGGTCGGGCGGCCACAGTGACGAGGAAGGGTCGGGCGGCCACAGTGACGAGGAAGGGTCGGGCGGCCACAGTGACGAGGAAGGGTCGGGCGGCAAAGTGAGAGGAAGCGGAAGGGCATAAGGGCGGGAAACGGGACGAGGAAGGGTTTCTATTGCGAGGGCGGAAAACAGTGAAGAGGAAGGCTTAGGGATGGAAACAAGTGAAGAGGAAGGGTCTCGGGCGGCGGCCACCACCAGGAAGAGGAAGGGTGGGAGTGCACAAAGTGACGAGGAAGGTAGGGAGGCAACAGTGCAAGAGAGGAAGGGAGGCGAGGCCACAGTGGAGGAAGGGTCGGGGGGGCCACAGTGAAGAGGAAGGGTTCGGGCGCGGGCGGCCCCCGTGACGAGGAGGAGGGTCGGGCGGCCACAGTGACGAGGAAGGGTTCGGGCGGCCACAGTGACGAGGAAGGGTGGTGCGGCACCACGTGAGATGATAGGGCGGGAGGCCACAGTGACGAGCGAAGTGGTGCGGGATGTCTACGGGCAGGCTTGGCCACACAGTGAAGGAGGAAAGGGGAGGATAAGTCAGGCAAAGTGACGAGAAGGGTAGGGCTTGGGCCAAAGTGACGGGAAGGGTCGCGGCGGGCAAAGAGTGAATCGAGGGAGGGCGGGCACTTGGCCATGACGCGGAAGGGTCGGGCCGGGGCCCAGGACGAGGAAGGGTTCGGGGAGGCCACAGTGAGAGGAAGGGTAGGGCGGCCACAGTGACGAGGAAGGGTCGGGCGACCCAACAGTGAGAGGCAGGAAGGGTCGGGCGGCCACAGTGACGAGGAAGGAAGGGAAGGTCGGGCGGCCACATGACGAGGAAGGGTCGGGAGAGGCAAAAAGTGACGAGGAAAGGGTCGGGCGGTGTGGCAACCAGTGACGAGAAGGGCGGGCGCCCACAGTGAGAGGAAGGGGTCGGGCGGCCACAGTGACGAGGAAGGGTCGGGCGGCCACAGTGACGAGAAGGGGGCGGGCGGCCACAGTGACGAGGAAGGGCTCGGGCGGCCACAGTTGACGAGGAAGGGTCGAGGCCACGTGACGGGAAAGGGTTCGGGGAGGGCAAAAAGTGACGAGGGTGAAGGGTCGGGCGGCACAGTGACAGGACAGGTCGGTGCGGCGGCCCAGTGAGAGGAAGGGTCGGGCGAAACAGTGACGAGGAAGGAGTCGGGCGGCCACAGTGACGAGGAAGGGCTTCCTAGGGAGCGGAAAACAGGGACGAGCGGGAAGGGGCGGGAGGCAAAAGTGAAGAGTGAAGTGGTCCTAAGGTGCGAGGGAAACAGTTGAAGAGCGAAGGGCCATTAGGGACTCTTGTTTTCTGGAAAAAGTCGGAGAGGAAGAGGGCCACGAGGGACTGAGGCAAAAGTGACAGAGGAAGGGTCGTAGGGACGGGACAAAGTGAAGAGGAAGTGGTAGGGAGGACCACTAGTGCAGAGGAACAGGCGATAGGGAGGACCAAAGTGAAGAGGAAGGGTAGGGAGGAACAGTGAAGAGGATAGGGTCGGGCTGGCAACAGTGACGAGGAGAGGGTCGGGCGGCAAAAGGGAAGAGGACGGGTCGGGCTGGCCAGGCAAGTGACGATGGGGAAGGGGTCGGGCGGCCACAGTGAGAGGAAGGGTAGGGAGGCCACAGTGACGAGGAAGGGGTCGGGCCGGCACAGTTGAAGAGGGGAAGGGTCGGGCGGCCACAGTGACGAGGAAGGGTCGGGCGGCAACAGTGACGAGGGGGAAAGGGTCGGGCGGCACGTGACGAGGAAGGGTCGGGCGGCCAAAGTGACGAGGAAGGGTCGGGCGGCCAACATGACGAGGAAGGGTCGGGCGGGCCAAGTGACGAGGAAGGGTCGGGCGGCCCACAGTGACGAGGAAGGGTCGGGCGCCACAGGACGAGGAAAGGGTCGGGCGGCCACCAGTGACGATGGATAGGGTCGGGCCGGCCACAGTGACGAGGAAGGGTCGGCGGCCACTAGTGACGAGGGAAGGGTCGGGCGGCACAGTGACGAGGACAGGGTCGGGCGGCCACAGTGACGAGAAGGGTCGGGCGGCCACAGTGACGAGGAAGGGCGTGGCGGCAACACAAGTGACAGGAAGGGTCGGGCGGCCACAGAGTGACGAGAAGGGTCGGGAGGCCACAGTGCGAGGGAAGGGTCGGGCGGCCCACAGTGAAGAGGAAGGGTCGGGCGGCCCACAGTTGACGAGAAGAGGGTGGGCGGCCACAGTGACGAGGAAGGGTCGGGCGGCCACAGTGACGAGGAAGGGTCGGGCGGCCACAGTGACGAGGAAGGGTCGGGCGGCCACAGTGACGAGGAAGGGTCGGGCGGCCACAGTGACGAGGAAGGGTCGGGCAGCCTTACTAACGAAGAAGGGTTGGGTGGCCACAATGATGAGGGAGAGTCGAGCAGCCTTACTGATGAGGAAGGGTTGGACGACTAATGAATGTTACAGGTTTCCTGGTGTTGTAAATGCATGTTCCACCTCACCAGAGGCTCCCAAGTCTCACGGCGCTTCACGACCCATGGTTGGTCAGTGTGTGTGCGCGTCAGATGACACAGACCTTCACGTTACTATTGTGTTGTGGGTACGTAGAATTATTCTGAATGCTCAAAACCAAATTCATTTCATTCAACAGGAAATAGCAGAATATTGCTAGACAGTGGAATCAAACCACAGAATCATCCTTGCCCTACCAAAGTCCTTTTTGGTGAATGTACGTACAAAGCCTACTTTAGTCAGCAGCGACCACAGCAGAACTGGCAACTTGTCTGTTGGTTTCAAATTTTAGATATGAAAAGCATTATACATGGTTTAAGGAATTCAAGGCCATTATTAAGGCCAATTAACCTTATTAATGTCAATGCCGATGCACTCATAAAAAGATACAGCAAACAGCAGCAGAAGAATGTAAAGGGGAATTGGCAACATTGTGATCAACATTCTTCAGAGTCAAAAAAACTGTGTGAAATTTGTTCCATTCCTCTTGTGATAGAATATGTATGGAATGTGAAAAATCCAGAGGTCACAGCTAGAGAAAATTGACTAATTAGAGCTTGTTAGAAACGTTCAAACTCCATTCTGGATTACAATCTGTCTGCTCGGAGGGCTGCTAACTAAATGCATGCAATATGCAAAAGTCATGAATTAGAATGCCCTTTAAAAAGTCTTCTTAAGACCAGCATTAGACCTCTCAACTCGATGTAATCAACCTTTTAATATTTGGGGAAAAAAAAAAACCAAATGAAAGAAGTGCGTTTGGTTTTAATTCCACTAGTGAATAATAACAACTCAGCATTGCACTGGAGAAATGAGAATAATCTCTTTAAGGACAAATAGCTTTCTGTTTGTCAGTACACTGCCTACACACAGATATTACTTACTAGAGTGCCGAATCGTTGAGCTCGTACTCGTACCCCCGAGCTGCTGCAGACCGCACCCCCTGATCCGCCCACAGACAAGTAAGGGCATGGCCAATAAAGGGAAAGAGCACCTGCTCCTCATCAAAGCACCGCCCACATGAAAGCACAGAGTGGGCATGGACCTGTTCAACATACACACACACACAAAGAGGTTTAGCCTTCATCTGAAAACAACTTTTAAAACAAGTTTGACATCAGTCACAAAGACCTAGGACGTGGTACCAAAAACCAGTACCCAAAAGCCTATGATGAATGTGCCTTGGTACTACAGAGTAATGAAAAGTCTGTAAATATTTGGTGGTAAGAGCAAGCCGCTTCAGGAAGTTGTCAAAGGTTCAAATCCATTTACATTTACAGCATTTAGCAGACGCCCTTATCCAGAGCGACTTACAATTGATACAGTCTTACAATCCAAGCAATTGTGGGTTAAGAGCCTTGCTCAAGGACCCAACAGTGGCAGCTTGGCAGAGGTGGGATTTGAACCCTGGACCTTCTGGTCCATAGTCCAGTACCTTACCCGCTAGGCTACCTCAGTCCAAATCCCAGGTCAGGTGCCATGTTAACAAAACCCAGTCCCTCGCCTGTGACCCTGACCAGGATATGTAGGGGTAAAACAGGATGTTTTACATAAAACTTTAAAGTATGTTTAATTTAAGTCACTGGAATTAAACTGGCCTGAAACCTACCACCTAACTTTTATGTTGCAAACCCCATCCAGGATTCGAACCCAGACTCTCAGAAACAGCCTTTTCCAGCAGCTATCTCTTAGCCACCACAGTTGCTACTATACAATACATTTTAAATAGGTAGGTCTAAATATAAGACATATCAGTCCATAATGGATGGAACATTGTTCAAAAAGTGAAATCATCTTAATTAATACAGTATTAATTAGTAGACCAGCAGATTTTACCTAAATTGTTCAGATACATTGGTTACAAAAACACTGACACCAATTCTGAGTCAGTATAAGCTTATACTAATTGTTAAAAGACTTTAAAAGGGTCTGTAAGTGTATTTTAAAAAGTACTGATTTGATATCGGTATCAAATTCAAGGTACTGGATCGATATAAAAAAAAGTTTAAAAAGGACACCCAGCCCCACATATGCACACACACACGAACAAAAGAAAGGCATCAATTTAAAACGGGACACAGTCTATGAGGAGGCGTTTAAAAAGGGAGCCATCTGTATGACCGTTAACATGACATGGTAATTAGCTGCTGCTGCGGAGCATTTCAATTACTCTGTAATTACAGCGCACATGTTTAAGGAGCAAGACGACACTGACGTAGGATTTAACTGCACCTGGAGACTGTCTACGTCCAGGCTGTCTGAGAAAAGTGACGGTTACGAATTGAGGCGTGTACGACTGCAAACGATGTACTTCTCCCATTACCGTGTTTGCTTTTATGTTACTCTGCCTAATTTGCTTAACGCGTCCTTTTAAAATGAGATCATAACAATCGTGATACCTAATGCGAGCCAAACTGTAATGGAAACCGCCTACGCTTGTGACCTGACGTGCTTTCTGATATCCGCATAAAGAAATAAAACGAAGCGAAATGTTACTCTGTGTCTCTGCTTTTGATTACGGAATTTTCGACAAGTGAGCAATCAATAGGTCAGGGATGAGTAAACAGTGCAGGTCTACCCGCAGAGATTGCTGTCTGAAAGCCAGTAAACCGTCAGGTCCTGCCACCTAGTGTGCATTTTAAGAAGTGCTTCATTTGTGGCTGTCGAGAATCACTTTCTTTTACGTTCCTTCCATTTTTTCTTACATTTACAGCGTTTAATATACGTGTACAGTCTTACAATCCAAACAACTGTGGGTTAAGGGCCTTGCTTAAGGACTCAACAGTAGCAGCTTGGCAGAAGCGGGATTTCACCCTGGACGTCACTAGAGTTTTAGAAGGACTTTTTTGACTAAGGGGGTCTAGAGATAACCCCCTTTATGAGAATGTAGAAGAAAAAAAAGGAGCCAAAAGGCATAGTAGAATGAGTGTAAAATTAAAAACATACCACCATTTAGAGAAAGTCCACATAGCAACAGATTTCTTTGTTTGTATCTGGTACAGATCTTATGACTTACAGTGGTGCTTGAAAGTTTGTGAACCCTTTAGAATTTTCTATATTTCTGCATGAACATGACCTAAAACATCATCAGATTTTCACACAAGTCCTAAAAGTAGATAAAGAGAACCCAGTTAAACACATGAGACACAAA